>JARQOC010000001.1:230677183-230898276 GCA_033576535.1 Allobates femoralis | reverse complement strand
AAAGAGATATATATGTGGCGCCCCTGTGACCAGGGTGACCACAGGTAAGAACTGCAGCCAGGAGGGCGGAGACAGTTTTTACATAAACACCTTCACAAACAAGCCCACAGACACAAGACCCAACCCGGAGCCCGGGACTCTAGGTGGGCAAGCGGTGGTAGGGCCAGTCACAGTGGGTGCGACGTAGGCAAGGTGATAGACCGGGTACATAAGGGGAAAACCAGGAAGTGTTAAGTAATAGGCCAATGGGTGCTGAGATGTAAAGACCAAGGAAAGCTGAGCACCGGACTAGTGTAGCTGGATCCGTGGAAAACAGCAGCGGTGCCATGGAAAGTCTAAAGGAAGGGATCCCTTTTGTACGCCATAGTCACATGGGTAGGAAGGAGCCTATTGAACCCCTGGAAGATAGGGACACTGGAAGCTAGGCCGGGACCAGAGAGTCTGCTCTGAGGTGACTGCAGCTGGATGCATGATTCACAGACATTCCGGCGGGGAACTCTGACTCCATGTCAGTGTTCCTAACACAAATGCAGGAGGTACAGTGGCACACAGGGCTCAAGAGCTTAGATACCCACACACAGGGTGAAGCCATAGTGAGCCCGAGCGACCTACCATACAGCACAGGGGGACAAGAGGAGTTAAAAGGGCCTGAACGGTACTAAGCAGGAGAAGGGTCTCAAGGCAGGAACCTGGCTGCAGCAGAGCTAACTGAATGTTGAAAGTACTGAGTTAGCTTGTGAGAAGCTGAAACAACTTTGTAAACCAACTGAACTTGAAGTAAAGGCCCAGTAACCCTGCTTTGATCTCCTGAGTCTCCTTCCTGCACCTTAACCATCATTCTACCCGGTCAGGAGCAGCTCGGCCCATGGCAGGCTCATCCATCCGGCTGCAGCACCATCCATCCTCCTGGCAGAAGCAAGCAGCAGTGGTGGTCCCCATTGACCACAACCCGTGGGTGGTGTCACAACTATCCCTGTAAATAACCCCTTTAATTGTGGGCTCGGGACACGGTCCGGACCAAGACCGCCGTGATACCCTGGTCCGGCACCGAGTACCCCGTCCCAGTGGGCTCTACATAAATCTATGTGTATCTGCATACAGCAGGAGACAAAGCCATTACACCTTATGTGATATAGTAAAGAAAAAGTCAGTTCTTCATGTGTATTCCAATAAGGTGGACATCAAAGAAAAGTCTTATAAAAATAGATCAAATGTGAAATAGTAGTGCAATAAATATGAATTAGCATAGCAATGTAAATATTAATGTGAAAATAATTGTTTGCTTTTTTTCTCTTTAGTGCCAATTTACAAGGACCTAATAGGGAATGATATATGGAGTGATATACAAAGAGTGTGAAGATACATATGTCATCTTCTCCAATCAAAAGACAAGCTAATTTGGGCTTTTAATAAAAATATAAAAACATATATATGTATATACATATATGATTAAATTATTTATTAATAAACTTAATATAAAATAATGTTTTAATAAAATATACAAAATTGATGAAACTCGTATTATTGGTTTTGGGCGATTATTTCTCCATATAAAATAAACAAAAAGGGAATTTATTAAAACCATGATGAAGGTAAATATAATTTTCCTACATATGTGTTATATTCTTTTTCTATTAGTACACATTAAAATATGTTCAATCCATCAATAATAGAAATGATCTTAATTGGATCCGAGAAATGACAGATGAAATCTCATGGGAATTAATCTATTTTCTGATATGCATATAGGAACGTGATAAAAAAAACTATTTCCCATATTTCATTACTTAAAGTCTATGGAGGGGGAAGATCAGAAGACAAGAACTGACAGATCGATGGGTCTGGATGTTGTCTGATCTGGTGGGGGATTTTTCCCAGCTTTCATTTGCTTTATCACAAAAACTAGAGGAGCATGACTTTGCAAGTATATTGAGGGATGCTGCACCCATGTTGAGGATTTACACAGGATAACCCCTTTAAAGTGAACCTGTCAGGTCGTTTTTACCCACTATTCTACCACTACCTGTCCCTGCACCTTTCTAAGTCATCCCTAACCATCCCTCTCAGAACTAAAACTGCACCATAAAGCAGTGAGGAGGGAAAAATTGAGACCCAGACACCGCACATTCCACTGGAGCCCTCATTATCATAAGAATATGTCAGTTAGTAAATTGTTTTTCTAAAGGTTTATAGTGCAATTTTATCTCAGAGAGGGATGGTTAGGGATGAGCTTGCAATGTGCAAGGACAGGTAGTGGTAGAATAGGGGCGTAAAAACCAGCTGACAGGTTCCCTTTAAGTCCCTTGATCCTGTCTTATACTCACCTTCACCATTTTTCAGCACTGCTGTCACCCTGTTGCACCATCTTTCCAGCGCAGCCTCTGACTGTCCAGAAGTCAGAAGCTGCTCTCACAAGCCCTCAATGTAAGCCTGATAGCTAGAACGAGATCTAAACTAGGCCCTGATAGACTTGATCTGTTCTTAGTGTGGTGGTATTTGTCCCATGTATGTGTGGCGCCCCCCTGGCGGGACGCCACAGGGAGCTGCTGCACCCCAAAAGAAAGGTGTAGTCACAGGTAGAGGGGGGGGAACTACAGAGTCTGTCCACAGAACCCACCCACAGACACCCTAGCACAGGGGACTGTATTTCAGTAGGTCCCAGGAGGGTGGAGCTTAGGAGACCGGCAGACGTGAGTGACAGTTAAGATGCAAGTCAGACGGTGACAGAGAGTGAGAACAGATGGATGCAGGGGACCCTGCTGTCCTGAGGAGCAGTGGCGCACCCAAGGGGGGGGACCTACGTGTCTGGACCCCCCCCCTTTGGACGGTCCTGAGAAGCTGGGGTGGCCCACCGATGCAGTATTAAGCATTAATTAGGTATTCAAATTTACAAAACTCGCTTGGGTTTTAGGGGGGCTTCGCTCCCCCAAACCCCCCCACCGGGGGCTTTGCCTCTCGGAACCCCGCTGGGGGGTGACACCCCCCTTTCAGGGCCGGTGTGTGTTTCTTGGACCCCTACCTTGGGAAATTTCTGGGTGCGCCACTGCTGAGGAGAGGGCACTTTTAAGGATCAGAGGTGACCCAGACTAGAAAGGGGACACTCTAGGTCTGGTCGGAGTCGTCTGGAGTGCCCAGGTCACACCGGTGAACTAGAGCCAAGGCAGTTTAATTAGGTTTATCCCAAACTGCAGACTAGCGCGTTGTGGGCCTTGATAAGGGAGCCACGACACCCACCAAGAAGCCTAACCTCTGTCCGGCAGCTAGGTCCAAGATGCCAAGAAGTAACAGAGACTTAAGGCAACAGACCTGGGGACTAGTAACCAAACTTCAGCGTGGGAGGGCAGAGAGCCATTGTGAATAGAGACCAAGAAAGTTAATTGTCCTCTGCCGGACTCTGTGGTGAACCCTAAAATCTGTGGCTATAATACCCAGTGAGCCTGAGTGTACCGTGTACCTTATCCATCTGGTACCAGTAAAGGAACTGTTTGAGCTGATTTTATGTCTGGCTTCAATTAATTCATCGCCAGGAAGGCCTCTGCAGCATCACAGGATCTTGAACTACAACTCCCCTCATCTACCCTGCCACACTGAGGAAAGCTCCACCTATGGGGAGCTGTACTACCTCTGCTGCACCACATCATCACCTCAGCGCCAGACTGCAGTGCTGGTAACCGCTTACCAGACACCACAGGTGGCATCACATATAATCTCCAATCATTATCCCCATCAGCCATTGAGTGCCCAGGGCACGGAACCGGGACCCGACCAGCCGTGATCCCCCATCAAAGCCACTGGCCCGATATCCAAGTAACCCCTTCCCTGCCAGCCTGACTTATGTGCTATTGTTTGGTTAATATGGTGCCTGGTAATATGCAATATGATCATGGTGTGGCAGTATTTCTCCTATGTGGTATTATTCGGTCACTGTGGTGGTAGTTTAAGCTCTTGATCACAATGTGGTTATATTTCTCCCTTGTATGTTGCATTATTGGTCTTGGAATTGTATTTTGGATTGTGTTGTTTATGGACCTCACTTGTTCTATATAATTTTTTGGAGTTTACCAATACAGACTAATTGACATTTAACCCCCCACCGTCCTATGATTATTAGACAACAGAAAATATAAAGTTACCAAGGTTCTCCGGTGAAAACAAGTAATTGCCTATATTAAGGCCATGTGAACACATGACATCAAGTATTTGTTAAGGTTTTTACCTCAGGATTTGAAAGGCAAAACCAGGAGTGGATGATTAACATAGTGCTGCAGAGCGCAGCAAAAAAGCGCAACTGCATAAAAGCGCAGCATAAAAATAAAAATACGGTGTGTGTGACCGTAGCCTAAGGCCAATAAGCCACGTTCAGAGTTGCGTGCAGTGCTCCAGTCCAGCACTGGCTTTTAGGGTGGAAACACACTGGCAAGTGCAAAAACGGTCCGTATGCAAGCGTCGGACGACTGTTGTCCGATTTTTTTTGGTCCGTTTTGCATGCAACTGTGATGCGACTGTGCGACAGTTTTCTCAGAAGTGGAGTTTTTCCAATAGTGGGTGGTGAAACTGTGGAAGGTTTGAGGGGGTGGGGGCAGGCTTCATGGGGCAGGGCTTCATGGGACGGAGCATGGGTGGAATCTCAGGGGGTGCTCAAAATTTTTGCCAGTAAGGGGCCCTGAAATACCTATTGGCAGCCTTGCATGTACATAGGCATGAATAGCACCAACAATAGCATCAAAAGTTAGCAATACATAGCAGCATGACAGGTAGTTATGTATCCATTAGCAGTCGGCATATATAGAATCAATATTATATCATATCCAGGGCTGTATTTAGTGTTCCTGCTACCCTAGGCACTTTCAGTGGTCGCGCTCCCCCCTCCCCTACTGATCAGTCAGACTAAGGGCCTTTTCACATCACGTTCGATTTGCGTTTTGTGCTGCAATGCATTTTTTTCAGCAGCATTAATGAATAGAAATGCGGTGAAACGCATGCGGTACCGCACCAATAGACTTGTACAGGTGAACGCATACAAACGCAATACAAAACGCAATGCAAAATGCGGTTGCATTTGAATGCATGCATTTTCACCCAGCGCACAGGAAACATTGCTTGCTCTGCAGCCCCCATGTATTCCTCTGCAGCCCCTATGTCATGCTCTGAGCCCCCATGTCATGCTCTGCAGCCCCCATGTCTTCCTCTGCAGCCCCTGTGTCATGCTCTGCAGCCCCCGTGTCATCCTCTGCAGCCCCATGTCATCCTCTGCAGTCCCCATGTCATGCTCTGAGTGCCCATGTCATGCTCTGCAGCCTTCATATCATGCTCTGCAGCATCCCATGTTTTCCTCTGCAGCCCCCATCCCATGTCATGCTCTGCAGCCCCCATGTCTTCCTCTGCAGCCCCCATGTCATGCTCTGCAGCCCCCATGTCATGCTTTGCAGCCCCCATGTCTTCCTCTGCAATTCCCATGTCTTCCTCTGCAGCCTTCATGTCTTCCTCTGCAGCCCCCATGTCTTCTTCTGCAGCCCCCATGTCTTCTTCTGCAGCCCCCATGTCTTCTTCTGCAGCCCCAATGTCATGCTCTGAGCCCCCATGTCTTCCTCTGCAACCCCCATGTCATGCTCTGCAACCCTATGTCATGCTCTGCAGCCCCCATATCATCCTCTGCAGCTCCCAAGTCTTCCTCTGCAGCCCCCATGTCATGCTCTGAGCCCCCATGTCATGCTCTGAGCCCCCATGTCTTCCTCTGCAGCCCCCATGTCTTCCTCTGCAGCCTCCATGTCATGCTCTGAGCCCCCATATCTTCCTCTGCAGCCCTCATGTCATGCTCTGCAGCCCCCATGTCTTCCTCTGCAGCCCCCATGTCATGCTCTGAGTCCCCATGTCTTCCTCTGCAGCCCCATGTCATGCTCTGTAACCCCATGTCATGCTCTGCAGCCCCCATATCATCCTCTGCAGCTCCCATGTCTTCCTCTGCAGCCCTCATGTCATACTCTGAGCCCCCATGTCATGCTCTGAGCCCCCATGTCTATCTCTGAGCCCCCATGTCTTCCTCTGCAACCCCATGTCTTCCTCTGCAGCCACCACGTCATGCTCTGAGCCCCCATGTCTTCCTCTGCAGCCCCCATGTCTTCTTCTGCAGCCCCCATGTCTTCTTCTGCAGCCCCTATGCCATGCTCTGAGCCCCCATGTCTTCCTCTGCAGCCCGCATGTCATGCTCTGTGGCCCCCATATCATCCTCTGCAGCTCCCATGTCTTCCTCTGCAGCTCCCATGTCTTCCTCTGCAACCCCCATGTCATGCTCTTAGCCCCCATGTCATACTCTGAGCCCCCATGTCTTCCTCTGCATCCCCCATGTCTTCCTCTGCAGCCTCCATGTCATGCTCTGAGCCCCCATGTCTTTCTCTGCAGCCCCCATGTCATGCTCTGCAACCTTCTCCTCCTTTGCAACGTTCTGCAGAGACGCCGGCAGAGTGAGTAGACCTTGTGACGCTGGCGTGACCCCTGGAGTGCCAAAGCGCTGCCGCACGCCGGGTCAGGAAGCCGCTGGGACTGGGAGCTCCACTGAACCCAGAAGTGCGGCGGCGCTGTGACACTTCAAAAAGCGCCGACGGCGACACCGCCGCTGCACCGACACCCCTCTCACCCGCAAAGACTCTGGTTCTCATATAGAGTCTGGGGGAGGGGAGAGAAAGTAAAAAATAAAATAATTTTAAAAAATTACCTCTACCCTGGCACCACCCCCTACGATGTGTTTCCCCAGGCACCGACCCTCCAGTACCTAATTGGAAATACTACCCTGATCATAACAATAAAAAGCAAGTGCAAAACTGAATCCTGCTCAAATGGTTTTCACCTGATCTGCAGCATGAACAGTCAGACCAGATACCAGGTGGTGAACATAAACCACAACCCCCTATGGCCAGAAGAGGAAAGGAATCAAGCCCAAGCATTGCACATTTACCCAGCAGTGGCAGGATGACCCCTAAATCCGGACCCCGACATACATTTCTTCTTCAGGCTGTAGCAAGCTTTATCAGGGGGGGAAAGAGTGATAGTGCCCCCAAACACTCCGGTATAAACACCCAAACATAATGGCGTTCCTTTCCACCAAAAATCCACTTATACTACGGCACTTGTGCACTTCCCGCAGCCGCAAGTGCACCACCATCACCGCTAATTGTGATGCGCATCTTCGGGAGCCACGGACGCATCACCATGGCTCCCTGACTTGCGCATTAGTGGCATAGATGCTGCGCACACCGCCGGAGGGAGGGGGGAAGCAAACTACTAGCGAACATGAGCGCTATAACATATAAGCACACACAAAGGAAAAAAGGCCTGATAGTAATCATAGAGTGGCCAAGACAGGCAATAAGTGAGCATTTCACAAATGATAAATAGCAAGCAGAAATAACAATATGTAAACATATGTGGATTATATAAATTGTCCTTTTGAAGCCAGCAGGAAGTTTCAGGTTAAGAAAACGTCCAAAATAAGATGATGTGGCCACAGGGGCGGACCCAGACTGTAGTGGGCCCCGGTGCAAGAAATTTTTCGGGGGCCCCCCCCGCCCCTCATAGTGGCGACAAAGTAATATAAACATACAGCCCAGCACAGCCGCCAGGTAACATACACTACAGCCCAGCACAGCCGCCAGGTAACATACACTACAGCCCAGCACAGCCGCCAGGTAACATACACTACAGCCCAGCACAGCCGCCAGGTAATATATGCAGACTAGCCCAGCATAGCCTCCAAGTAATATATGCAGCCCAGCATAGCCTCCAAGTAATATATACAGCCCAAAAACAGCCTCCAGTTAATATATACAGCCCAGCATAGCCTTGTATAACATATATAGCCCAAGACAGCTTCAAGGAGGATATATATATACTAGATGTGTGCCTGATGCTATCAAATCGGAGGGTGAGGATCGGTGCGGCGGCGGGATGCGGGGGGCGGCTAAGTGGACACAAACACACATCTACACACGTAAACACATACCTACACACCCCCCTTCCGGTCTCACCCATCATTGATGGAAGCTTGAACCGGGAATGAGGTGGTCAGCGCAGGATGGAGGGGTTAATGGTGGAGGAGCATAGGGTCAGATGGGGGCTCCATGGTGGGTGTTGGAGCTCCCCCTGTGCTTGGCTGGGCTTCGGGGAGCGTCCGGTGGCTGGTACTGGGCATGGCATCTGCTGACGGCGAGATGTGCCGCCCACCGCATGCCGCCCGCTATAACCAGCATGGTAGCGACCAGGTATAGTACAGTGGCGGCTTTGCTAGCAATCCCCCCCTCCACTTGCGGCGGCTCCAGTAGCACCCCCCTCCCCGGCTCCTTTGTCGTGGTGGCTCCACTAGCACCCCCCTCCCGGTTGTGGTGGCTCCACTAACACCTCCCAAACCCTCCACCCCCTCGGCTCAGGCGGCAGAGGGGCTTGATTCACCCCTGACCACACACACATCCATGTGTACATGCGTATACAGTGTATATACACACACACACATCCATGTGTACATGCATATACAGTGTATATACACACACACATCCATGTGTACATGCATATACAGTATATACACACATCCATGTGTACATGCATATACAGTATATACACACACATCCATGTGTACATGCATATACAGTATATACACACACATCCATGTGTACATGCATATACAGTATATACACACACATCCATGTGTACATGCATATACAGTATATACACACACATCCATGTGTACATGCATATACAGTATATATACACCGATATGAACACATTCATATGTACACAGATATACAGAATACAGTACATATACACAAGCATCCATACCGTATATACACACACAGACACTCATATACAGTACACATACACAGAGGTAGGGAGATAAGTGACCTTTTCAGTGGTGGTCTGCAGGCCGGTCACAGTTATCAGTCCAGTCCAGGACTCTGTGGTCAGGGGTCGGTCGGATGCTTTGTCTGTGGTATGATGGGATTTATGGCGGCTGTTTGAAATCCCTCAGATAGGGATCTTCCATGGACAGTGAAAGTTCAAACAGTAGCCATAAATGACCCGCAGCTACAAGACAGGATGCAGACCATCTCCCCACTGTGTAGAAACCTCGGGTCCCAGCGGCATATTGAGGACTCCAGATAAATACTTTCCCTCCAGCCTGATTGCACCTGTCATGGGGAGCTCTGCAGTAATACAGCCTCTTACCGGCCAGGATGAAGGAGCCCACACAGGAGGGGACGCCGCACAGGAAGATGCCAGGTACCAGCAGGCAGAGCAGGAACTGCATGGCCCCACCAGCAGTGCAGGATATAGAGCAGGAGGCGTTCAGCAGCTGGAGCCGCTGAGGAGTGGAGCTGACACACTCCTCCCCCAAGAAGCGGCTGCAGGGACAGAGCCGGAAGCTACACACCGGAAGCACTACTTCCCCGACTGTGCCCGGCTGGCGGCAGCAGAGAAATTTAAAGAGGCCGCGGCCGCCAACAGGATGAGGCACCCGCGCACAGCAGGTGCGCAATGTGTTAAAATCCCCCCCCCCCGCGAGTCAATATCATAATAAAGCTGCGGGCGGCGGCGGCACTTTATTCTATCAGCCTCAACCCAACACCCCCCCCAGGCTCACATTGAATCCTGGAGATTCTCCTCCTGCGGCCACTACCACCCTCCTGAGTCCTGTCAGGGAGCGGAACGGACCCGCCGCTGGAGCCTTCAGGGGCCCCCTAGCTGGCCGGGGCCCTGGTGCAGCTGCACCAGCTGCACCATGGTAGTTCCGCCCCTGTGTGGCCAGGGCTAGAGGGGTACTCGGACACCGGGACTGATGGTAGCTTGGGTGGGAAGATCACGGATGGTTGGTATCCCGGTTCCGTGCCCTGGATATCATTTGAAGTAGATGGTGGTGGGGGGAGAAGGGGGTATTTACAGGGGATTGTGACGCCACCAGTAGTTCCAGGTAAACTGGTACCGGTGCTGCAAGCCGGCCGCTGAGGTGATGGCGCATGCACCACAGTGTGGAGCAGCTCCCTACAGGTGGAGCTATTACCTCAGGGCAGCGGTGATAGATTGAGATGAGGGGAGTTGTATTACTGAATGGTGTTGCAGTTCTTACCTCTCTGCTGAGCTGCTGGTGGTGCTGAGCCCTGCCGGCACCGGCGGGAAGAATAACGGAAACCAGTTCAAGTTTAACTTCACTTTACTGAGTACCGGCAGATGGTAAAACGGAACACGGTACAGTTTGGTTTGCAGGGTGGTGTTGCCAGCTCAGGGTTCCCCTTATGGAGTCTCTAGATGTTCTCTGTCTTTGTCTTTCAGGGTCTCCTTTCTTCCTCACTTCTACCACCCTCGCAGAGCTCTCCCGCCAGTCCCCTGATCTCCCACGGTGAGGCACGGGTATCCTTTCCCGGATTTAAGAGGAGTCAGTGCTCTCCGCCAACGTTGGTACTTGGGCCATTACTCCTGTGTTTTAGGATCTATTTGTGGTCCTGAGGGTAGAGGTACCTTGTGGTGCTGTGAGCAACCCGGTTTGTTTGGGCCTGCAGCTCATCAGTCTGCGACCAGAGCTAAATTCCTGGCCGCCTCGGCTTCTTGCGTTGCCGGTGTTCCTTCAACGCGACCAGCCGGCTCCATTGCCTGCTGTCCTGACCCCCCCACTTGAAGATGTGGCTCCCTCCTGTCAGCTGGGCTGTCAGGCCTGACCTTCCTGTTTGCCTTCCCAGCACCGTCTCTCTAAAACTATCACTCTCTTCTGCATCTACCCCCAAGGCTCCACCCCCACCCTCCTGGGACCTACTAAATTACCGGCCCCCCCTATTCTAAGTGGTGTGGTCCTAAGTGTATGCACTTACAGACTCCACAGGTTTAACCCTGAACTGACAACTTTACAGAGGAAAACACATTTTTAATATTAAAGTGCAATACTACCCTATGGCGCCTAGCCGCAAGAGCGTCACAAAGAGATGGCCCATAGATTTAAACTGATTCTGCTCGATCCTGTGTGCACAATGGCGAAGTCGGGCACATGATGAAAAAATCACATAATGGAGCACAGAATCCCAAGTGTGCTGATGGGGAACCAGTAATGCAGTGGAGGAGCATCAAAAAATGGGTGATGTAAAATATACCGTAATACAAAAAATAAAAAGTAAATTACAAGGTACAAATGCAGAAGACTCAAGGGAGGTGGAAACTACAAAAAAGGAGCAATACTGAGAGATTCATTTAGACCATTCAGAGACATTGTCCCAAGAGTCATGATCCAATGAGTTTTGTGCTGGGCAAGGACCTTTTTAATGTTGCAACCGCGGATACCACCATGAACGACATCGATCCCCCTTATTTTTAGGGAGATCGGGTCTCGGCCATGATGTATCTTAAAATGGCGGGGCAACGTTTTCAGAATAGTAACTGACTTGGCTGCAGCAATGTCTTGCACATGCTCCTTAATGCGTCTGCGCAATTCTCGAAATGTCAAATCAACATAGATCAATTGGCACCTGCATGCGGCGTAATATAGTCGAGCTGCTCCGCTGTGCCCTGCCACAGAAATAATAAGTCGTCACTATAACGGTACCAGCACTGCACATGAGTGCAGTCAACACCACCCCTGCCACCAAAAAGGCATCGTTCCCAGAACCCCAGGAAGAGGTTGGCATACGAGGGCTTGTAGGACCGCTCCCCCATGGTAGTGACCCATTTTTGTAGATAAAATTTATCTTTAAACGCAAAAAAATTGTGGGTTAGGGTAAAGCGCACACAGATCGAGCGGAATCAGTTTAAATCTATGGGCCATCTCTTATTTTGGACATTTTCTTAACTTGAAACTTCCTGTTGGCTTCAAAAGGACAATTTATATAATCCACATATGTTTACATGTTGTTATTTCACCTTGCTATTTATCATCCGTGAAATGCTTAATCATTGCTTGTCTTGGCCACGCTATGCTTACTATGGGGCCTTTTTTTTTTGTGTGTGCTTATATAGTATAGCGCTCATGTTTGCTCGTGGTTGGCTTCCCCCTTCCCTCCAGTTGTGTGCACAGTGTTTATGCCCGCTGATGCGCATGTCCGGGAGCCATGGTGACACGTCCGTGGCTCCCGAAGATGCGCATCACCATTAGCGGTGACGCCGGCGCACTTACAGCTGCTGGGGGGGCGGGACCGGAAGTGCACGAACACTGCAGTATGATCGGATTTTTGGCAGAAAGGAACGCAATTATATTTGGGTATTTTTACCAGAGTGTTTGGGAGCAGTATCACTCTTTTTCCCCCTGGTGAAGCTTGTTATAGCCTGAAGAAGAAACGTACGTCGGGGTCTGGATACGTGGGTCCTCCTTCCACTGCTGGGTAAATGTGCAATGCCTGGGCTTGACTCTGGCCATAGGGGGTTGTGGTTTATGGTCACCACCTGGCCTCTGATCTGACTGTTCATGCTGCAGACAGGGTAAAAACCATTTGAGCAGGATTCGGTTTTGCACTTGCACTTTAGTGTTATGATGAAACATTGCTTCTATATATGCCGACTGCTAATCTACTATATAATTGTCTAAGACATTTTTGTGTCGGACCAAAAAAACGTGCCGTGGATATGTCACACTGTGACGTCACCACGGCGAAGCATTGGCCGCGTAGCGGCCAATGCGAGGCGTCAGCTGCGCGAGCAATGGCCGGGAGGCCATTGCGAGTCGCTAGCTTTAGTGCGAGCAATGGCCGCGAAGCGGCCATTGCGAGTTGCTGGCCGAAAATAGAACCAGAGGCTCGGCCACAAAGCTAGCGATTTCCCGGTCAGGTAGCGACTCGCTAGCCTCAGCGGGAACTCGCTAGCTTTGTGGCCGAGCCTCGCGAGTCGCTACCACAGTATATCTCCCTATACCTTCTAAGGGGATGATGATATCGATCATCATCATCATCATCATCATCATCATCATCATCATCCTACTACTACTACTACCCGCACAGAACCCCCCCCAATGGCCGCACAGAACCCCCCCCCTCAATGGCCGCACAGACCCCCCCCCCTCAATGGCCGCACAGACCCCCCCCCCCTCAATGGCCGCACAGACCCCCCCCCCTCAATGGCCGCACAGACACCCCCCAATGGCCGCACAGACACCCCCCCCAATGGCCGCACAGACCCCCCCCCCCTCAATGGCCGCACAGACCCCCCCCCCCTCAATGGCCGCACAGACCCCCCCTCCCCCCTCAATGGCCGCACAGCCCCCCCTCAATGTCCCAAAGTCAGCTGTGACCACCTGGCCCTTGGACACTGGCTCCCATCACTTACCCACTGAGGACGGATCACTTCCAGCACCTCTTCACATGGCAGTGCTCTGAACTTCTGAATCGTCCTCTCCTCACTCAGACACCTGGCAGGTTCCTATCCAGCCTACTCACTCCCAGCTGCAACCCAGTGAGTCAATCAGCACATCTTCACTCACACACAGACCTGACATGTGATTAACCCCCTGTGCACCATTCAGGTTTAGCCCAGCAAAGCACTCCAAAAAGTATAGAACACACCCCAATAAGTATTGAACGTGCCCCAAAAAGTATTGAACGCACCCCAATAAGTATTGAACGCGCCCCAAAAAGTATTGAACGCGCCCCAAAAAGTATTGAACACACCCCAATAAGTATTGAACGCGTCACAATAAGTATTGAACGCGCCCCAAAAAGTATCGAACGCGTCCCAATAAGTATTGAACACACCCCAAAAAGTATTGAACACACCCCAATAAGTATTGAACGCGCCCCAAAAAGTATTGAACGCACCCCAATAAGTATTGAACGCGCCCCAAAAAGTATTGAACGCGCCCCAAAAAGTATTGAACACACCCCAATAAGTATTGAACACACCCCAATAAGTATTGAACGCGCCCCAAAAAGTATTGAACGCACCCCAATAAGTATTGAACGCGCCCCAAAAAGTATTGAACGCGCCACAAAAAGTATTGAACGCGTCCCAATAAGTATTGAACACACCCCAATAAGTATTGAACGCGCCCCAAAAAGTATTGAACGCACCCCAATAAGTATTGAATGCGCCCCAAAAAGTATTGAACGCGTCCCAATAAGTATTGAACGCGCCCCAAAAAGTATTGAACGCGCCCCAAAAAGTATTGAACGCGTCCCAATAAGTATTGAACGCGCCCCAAAAAGTATTGAACGCGCCCCAATAAGTATTGAACGCACCCCAAAAAGCATTGAACGCGCCCCAATAAGTATTGCACCCCCCCCAAAAAGTATTGGACCCCCCAAAAAAAGTATTGGACTCCCTCAAAAAGTAGCTATAACTACTATAATCAAATTAATGCACGTTCTAGAATCCCGATGCATTTGCATCGGGCTCACAGCTAGTGGGTACATAACTACCTGTCATGCTACTATGAATTGCTAACTTTTGATGCCATTGTTGGTGCTATTCATGCCTATGTACATGTACTAAAGATATTGTCACATTTACCCAGCACTTGTTACTCTGTCCTCTGTGTAGGACCTAAGTACAGCCTGTCTGTTAATTTTTATTGACATTAAATAACTTTCTTGCACACCTTCTCTCCTTTGTCCTCCTTGTATTAATTTGTATTTTGAGAATTCTAGTGAGCCTATTGGACCTCACTCTCTATAGATTGTATGGAATTGTGTATAATAAATTAAATAATTGTACATAAAGTGTTAATTTCTAATACTTGGTTACAAACCCTTTGTTGCAATGACTGCCTGAAGTCTTGAACCCATGGACATCACCAGATGCTCTGTTTCTTCCTTTTTAATGCCCTGCCAGGCCTTTACTGCAATGGTTTTCAGTTGCTATTTGCTTGTAGGCCTTTCTGTCTGAGGTTTAGACTTTAACAAATGATATACATTCTCTATTGGGTTGAGATCAGGTAACTAACTGACTTGGCCATTCAAGAATATTCCATTCTTTGCTTTAATAAATTCCTGGGTTGCTTTGGCTTTATGTTTTGGGTCATTGTCCATCTGGATTATGAAACACCAACCAATCAGTTTGGCTGCTTTTGGCTGGATTTGAGCACACAGTATGTCTCTGAAAACCCCAGAATTCATCCGGCTGCTTCTGTTCTGTGTCACATCATCAATATACACTAGAGACCCAGTGCCACTGGCAGCCATGCATATCCACGCGAACACACTGCCTCCACCATGTCTAACAGATGATGTGGTGTGCTTTGGATCATGAGCTGCACCATGCCTTCTCCATACTTGTTTCTTTCCATCATTCTGGTAGAGGTTGATCTTGATTTCATCTATCCAAAGAATGTTCTTCTGGAACTGTGCTGTTTTTTATAACGTGTTATTTTCAGTAAAATCAAATCTAGCCTTCTTGTTCTTGAGGTTTATGAGCGGCCTGCACCGTACAGTGAACCCTCTGTATTTTCTTTCCTGCAGTTTTCTCTTTATGGTATATTTGGATATTGATACGCCTACATCCTGGAGAGTGTTGTTCAGTTGATTGACTGTTGTGAAGGGTTTTCTCTCCAACATGGTCATTATTCAGCGATCATCCACCACTGTTATCTTCTGAGGGCATCCAGGTCTTTTTGCCTTGTTGAGGTTACCGGACCTTTCTTTCTTAGGATATACCAAACTGTACATTTTGCCACACCTAATATTGTAGCAATTTGTTGCATGGGTTTTTTCTGTTTTCACAGATGAAGGATGGCTTGTTTCATCTGCATGGAGAGCTCCTTTGACCACACGTTTACTTCTCAACAAAGTCTTCAAAATGCAAGCACCACATCTCAAATCAACTCCAGGCCTTTTATGTGCTTAATTGAGAATGAAATAACAAAGGAATTGTCATCACCTGCCCACGAAACAGCCTTTGAGTCAGTTGTCCAATTACTTTTGGTCCCTTTAATAACAGGGAGGCAAATGTAAAAGAACTGAAACTCCTAAACCCTTCATCTAATTTTAATGTGGATACCCTCAAATGAAAGTTAAAAGTCTGCACTTTATGTCCATGTCCATTATATAACTATAACTTGAATGTGTTTCAGTAAACAGGTAAAAAATAAAATTGTATCATTGCCAAATATATATGGACCTAACTGTAATTATCTGGATTTCATATTTTAAAGACATTCCTAAGAGTAATATTACACTTACAGAAATGATTGGCTTTAGCTAAGCTCTATTCACATTGGCGCCATGGCTTCCATTTCTAACAAAAGTCATAATGTGCTATAATCATTGTACGGCAGATACAAACCATGACAAGGAGACTAGAAGTATCAGAATTTCATCAGTTTGGTGGCATGAATGCAGTTGCATGCTGTGCTATTCTGGCTGTCAAAAGAAACAGAAACCCCATAGAGACACTAATGTGAACAAAGCCATGGTGTTCTATTTTTTCTAAATGACTTGTACTGCACTGAATATAAAGAGCAATCAAGGGAAAGAATGTTTTATTTTTTTTTCCATGGTTTTGTTCATGAACATGTATGTTCTATAAGTGTGTGCTTAAGCTTTGTCTGAAAAACACTTGTATGCTATCAATTTACAATTTAAATTAGTAAATCGAGTGCATATTAGTAGAGACATTATTCTTACACATAATAAAAGTTGAATCCATGGCACACAGTCATTAATACATTCAAGGAACGAGAAAAACATTTATATCAAACTTACATTTTTATTTATGATTATTAAGTTTAATTAGCCTTTTAAGAATGATTATTGAAAAGTAGACCCTTCTGATATAAACAAACATCTGGCAAGATGATACTTCTGAGATTTCTGCTTCCCCAACCCTTTAACCCCTTCACAACCTTAGACATACCAGTTCAACATGGTGTAAACGCGGCACTGTAGCCGAGGTAATGGCAATTGCACTCTGGTTTCCTGTGATTCTATACACAGGGCTCCGGAGCTTGACCTCTCAGGGTACCGTCACACCTGGGGACATCGTGGTGAAATGTCGGCGACGCACGGGAGTGCGCACAATTTTTGGCGCCCCACCAGCGTCGCCGTCGCGTGTTTACACACGGCGATACCTCCAGCGACGCACCGGCGATGTTACAGGCGTCATTGCCACTGGGTGTCTCCAAACCCCAGCGGCTATGCTGTAACATGGGAGCCTATGGCTCTCATCAACTGTAACTTCGCTGATCGGCATGTTACATGGGGCGATGTGTACACATCGCCCCAGAGTGCTTGCCTGGTTTCAGTGCAGTGCTGAGAAACCAGGCGACCACTCAAAGGCGATTGTTAGCGCCGACATGTCGGCGGTGATAGGCCACGCCCCAGCATCGCCTATGAAATTGCCGGCGATATGGCCAGGTGTGACCAGGCCAGGGGGTGTATTCCCCACCCCACAACGGCAATCACTGTGATTGGCCATTCAATTCTGAACAGCCAATCACAGCCACTGTAATTGCCTGATCATTATGATCTAGCTCGTGGTTGGGCTGCAATAGCCCTTATCATAGGCTGAAGCTCTGGAGGGGGCGGTATCACACCCCTTAGCCAAGTGCGATCCGCCTTTGTCCATTCCCCTCAGCCTTATCCCCTGCATGAAGCGGATTGAAGGCTGAGGAGAAGAAATATGAGACAGCAAGGGACATAATCGTCATGCGTCCCTGGCTGTATCACCCCCTAACTGCTGTGATTGGTACCGCAGCAGAGTGAGGGATCTCACGCGCTCTCACCTGTCTCCCTGTGCTGATCTGTCCACCACAATGTAATTGAGCTGACCCAAAATTTCCATGGCGAACTGATGTTGACATGGCAACATTCAGTCACCTAACCCAAGCCTCAGATATCATGTGATCTCTGGAACTAGTGTCTGCAGCACTGCCAGCTGTGCACTGTATGGCAATAAAGTGCAACCTCGATCAGTGTGAACCAAGAGACTGCAGCAAGAGAACACTTGTTCTATTGCTGCAACCTCTGGATACAGCTGAGCCAGGATTATGTGCTTCATGGGACCTCATTGTGGATTACTGCCAGAGGGTATTTTGATTAAATAAATGTAAAAATGTGGGTTGACTAATAAAGGATTTTTTATTGCATGTGTTTTTTATTTCTTTACTCACAGGATTAATAATGGGCAGGTCTCATAGATGCCTGACACTATCTATCTTGGCTTAATGACAAGCAGTCAATACTCAGCTGTCATTACCCCCTTTTATCACCTCGATTCCATGCATCAGGGCATTTGGAAGAGCTGGGTAAAGCACCAGGAATTGGCACTTCTACAGAATGCACCAATTTCTGGGGTGGTGGTGGGCTGCTATTCTTTAATAACTATGGGCCTCTCCACTCTGAGAATACCAGCCCCAGTTACCTTGGTTTTACCTTGGCTGGCAATCAAAATAGGGCAAACCCCACATATTTGTTTTAGTTATTTATTTAAATAATTTAAAAAATAATGGACTCCCCTGTATTTTTTTATTGCCAGTGAAAGTAAAGCCAGGCATCTGGGGTGTGGAAGCCCGTAGCAGTCCACTTTATCTGCGTTGTGAATCAAAAATAGAGTGGAGCACTGAAAATACAGTGAGAATCAAAAATACAGTGATGCCAGGTTTGTTTATCCTTTATTTTGTAAAAACAGGATTTTAGCGCGATGACAGCCAAACCTAAAAAAACCTATATATATCTGGTATCACTGTGATCATACTGATCTGACAAATAGAGCCACCTACTGACTTATACTGCAAGGTAAACGTCATAAAAATAGTAATAAAGCAAATGCTGCAACTGCTGCTGATTAGTTTATTCTGTCTCCCAAAGATCAGAGTATGGCTCAGTTTACATTTCTCCTACACTCTATGCTGAGGGCTCACATCGATGACTATGTGTAAATCTCTCAAAGATGTGATTCAGACAAAATTCCTAACAGAAAATTCACTCTAATAAGGTAGAGGGAATCACTTTGAACTCCAATCTGACTTTTGATGTGGCGGTGTCCATCTTTTTGCACTTTTTTTTAGGTGTTCGTAAAAATGCATTCACCCACAGTTTTGTGCATCTTTGAAAAAGACGCTATTGAACAAAGGCCAGACCGGTTTCAGAGTAACTTTGCTACCCCATTAGTGAATGAATGCACTGGGGGTTTCACCTGAATCATGTATTTCGGACATGTAGCTGGAAATCCAAATGTAAGTGCTCGGCATAGAGCACATGATAAATGTGATCTGAACAGCATTCAACTCAAGCCATAAAAACAGAACTTCCCACTGAGGTCCATCATCCATTAATGGAAATATAGGGGGCTTCCATGTTACTGGTAACACAAAAACTCTGGTAAAGCACTATGGCTCCCCGCCCCTCATGGAGACATGGGGGTCAGTGCGTGCTCTCATCCGCTGTCGCGGATGCCTTTAGAGAGACCACATGGACCAGGGCTCATCCCACTTAATGCCTGAACTCCTTACTCATGGGCAGAACACTACTCAGACAACACAGGGTGAGTGAGCCACACAATGGTTAGTCTTTATTGGATTTCCAACAGTCATAGGCATATAACACATATCCAGCAAGAACACACACGGTAACAAGCAAAAGAGTCTCTCCCTTCTGCTGGCTCACCAGGGATTAGAAGATTCATGGCATCGGGACTTCGAGTGCCAACTACCCCAGTCCGGAAGCTCCCCGCTTTTGACAGTCTCCCACTGAGAAAGCATACAAGCAGGCTTAGGAAGCTAACTGAGCAAAGCAAAGTTTGTAGCCAGGTGACCAAATTGTCCCAATCTGGGCTCTTTATATAGTCTCTAATCTTCCAGCCGAATCCTAAGTTCCTAGGCTGAAGTCCTGTAGAATATGTTCCAGTTGTGATCCCCTAGTCAAAACCGAAGCCCCTAGGCTAAGGTCATGAAGACATGTGTCAGGTCTTCCTGCCTTTATAAACCCCACTGCAGCCTTTAGTCAGTGCTAGAGTATTCTGCCTGTTTCATTTTCCTGATGGCTTCTCTGGTTCTCTGCCTACTGCTACAAACTTCTGTGAATCTCCTGGCTGCTGCTTTGTCATTTCCTATGTTTAAATAGATGCTGAGCACAAGACTGTTTTGGACTCCTGAGCTCTGTTAATTTGCTTTCATCTGGTTCTAGACTTTCTAAGATTTTCCACTTAGGCCTCCTTGGATGATTTAATGTGTTATATGGACTTGCTTATACATCTCCGTGTTTGAACTTAACATACAGTAGACTTTCTTGTTACTGCCTCTCCAAGTGTAAACTGCACTTTATAAACTGCTCCGCTGGTTGCATTTACCTCTGAGGTTTTTGAACAGATTTCTCATCAAGTTTTCATTCAGTTTCTACACTGTGTTTTCATGGACTTTGAGTTTTCCTCTGCACTCTGAATCATGGTGTGTTATAATATACACTTTTTCACCTATGAATTGTGTTCTGTTGTGTCTTTACTCCTCGCAAAAAAGACTTCTGAGCTATGCATTATAATTATTACAACACAATGTAGTCCTCTAGCAGGAACCGAAGTCCCTAGGCTGAAGCTATGAAGACGCGATGTGATCCTGTAGCCAGGACCAAAGTCCCAGAGCTGAGGTCACGTAGCATATGAACAACTGGTGACTAAAGCAAGTCCTTTTTATACCCGAACCTCCACCTCAGGGCATTGTGTTCTTACAGAATTGGTGGGATAAGGCTGTTTTATGATTGGTCGGCAGTTCAATCTGACTGCATAACTTTCCTCTGAATGATGTAGACACAGGGGGATGAGGTAATTTACATTTATTAACAATCCACAAAGTAAAACAATGGGGGCTCTAAGTAGACTGGCATAAAACAAAGACTTACTTTTCACGAGTTAACAAACAAAAGAACAATGCATCTGGCCTAATTAAGAATATTTAATCATCGACACAGATGGCAATATGCTGTGTCATCACATCCCCCAAAAAGAAAACCAGCAAAATCTGTGCTCACAAATACAAATGCTCCCCTGCCTTCTGTTCTCCACAAAGTCTAAATCACAGTCAACGCCCACATGTTTGGTACTGTTGTAGTGAGGAAGCCTGCTTAATTTACACAAGTAAAGAAGAATGGGTCCAGCTTCTAGAATTGAATGATCAAACGGTGAATTTATTAACTCAAAATCAGCATTTCAATAGTACAAAGAATGATTGCTGTCCAAAACATGTTGTCTGGTGTGGCGCATCTGGCCGCTACTACTCCCTACATGTCTGCATCATATGTACTGTACTATTGGAACACTGATTTTGATTCAATAAGTTCACCGTTTGATCATTCACTTCCGGAAGCTGGATCAATTCTTTTTTTACTTGCATTTGAGCTCTGGCAGGATCAGGCCACCGGTCCGTGCATGCTGGATCGAGTATGGTGAGCTGATACAACTCCTGATTTCTATTTGGTTAATTTATGGGGTTTTTTCTCCAGAAGCACAAACTGGGTATCATGTATGAGAACTACAATGTACTGAGCAATGCAAAGGCTTATTTGCTATTTTTAATAATGCAAATTTCACTGCACTTGACTCCATTGAGGTTTTCCATAGATAACATCATCACTAAAGCCATAGACAAACTCCCAGAGGGGTATAATTTCTAAAATGTGGTCTCTTGAGGGAATTTCTGGCAGTTAGGTGCTCTGCAAATAGAGTCCGCAAACTATTATAAGAAAATCTGTGCTCAAAAAAATCAAATGGCGCTCCTTTCGACCCAAGTCCAGCCATGAGCCCAAACAGTGTTTTTTCGCCACCACATATAAGGCATCCTTGTACTCAGGAGAAATTGCACAACTAATTTTAGGATCCAATTTCTCCTGGTATCCTTGGGAAAAGGAAAATATTTGGGGCTAAAACAAGATTTTTGTGGCAAAAATCTAATTTTATCATTTTCATTTTACTATGTTGTAAAATTCTGTGTCACACTTCTGAGTTTGAGGAGCTCACTACACATCTAAATAAATTTCTTCAGGGTCTAGTTTCCAGAATGGAGTCATTTTGGGGGAATTCTATTGTTTAGGTACATCAAGAGCTAACCACACGTGACATGACACCCGCAGACCATTCCATTTTCATCAAAATCTGCGCTCCAGAATGTCGCTCCTTCCCTTCTGAGCCCTGACACGTGCCCAAACTGTGGTTTTCCATTGTATATGGGGTATTAGCGTACTCAGGACAAATTCTCCAACAAATTTTGTAATCCATTTTATTTTGTTGCCCTTGATAAAATTAAGAATGTGAAGCTAAAAGAACATTTTTGAGGGAAAAAAGTACTTTTTAATTTTCATGGTTCAATGTATGAAGCACCTGGGGGTTCAAAGTACTCACCACATATCTAGATAAGCTCCTTGGGGGGTCTAGTTTCCAAATTAGTGTCACTTGTGGGGGAGCTCCAATGTTTAGGCACATCATGGGCTCTCCAAACACAACATAATGTCCGCTAAAGATTCCAGCTAAATTTTCACTTGAAACATCAAATGTTGCTCATTCCCTTCAGAGGCCTGCCATGTGCCCAAACAGTGGTTTTCCATCATATATGGGGTATTGACATACTGCGGTCAAATTGACCAACAAATTTTGGGATCCATTTTAACCCATTTTACCTGTGAAAAATAAAACATTCAGGCTAAAAGAGCATTTGTGTCGAAGAAAAACTATTTTCATTTTTTCATTTTCACGGTTCAATGTTATAAAATTATGTGAAGCACATGGGGGTTCAAAGTGCTCACCATACATCTAGTTAAATTCTTTGGGGGTCTAGTTTCCACAAAGGGGGCCACTTGTGGGGGTCTTCCACTGTTTAGGCACATCAGAGGCTCTCCAAATGCGACATGGTGCCAGCTAACAATTCCAGCTAATTTTCCATTCAAAAAGTCAAATGGCACTCCTTCCCTTCTGAGCCATACCGTGTGCCCAAACATTCAACCACATGTAAGGTATCGAAGTACTCAGGAGAAATTACAAAGCAAACTCCTGTTACTCTTATGAAAATGCAATATTTGAGGTGAAAATAATATTTTTGCTGGAAAAAGTAAAATGTTTATTTTTTTTCTTTCCACATTGCTTTAGTTTCTGTGAAGCACCTGAAGAGTTAATAAACTTCTTGAATTTGGTTTTACGGTTGGGTGTATTCTGTCATGTAGGCTCTTCAAAGTCACTTCAAATGTGTTTTGGTCAATAAAAAAGCTTTGTAAATTTTGTTGGAAAATGAGAAATTGTTTTGCTGATAAACTTTGAACCCTCCTAACAAAAGAACTTTTTTTTTACCAAAATTGTACTGATGTAAAGTAGACATGTGGGAAATGTTATTAACTATTTTGTGTGACATTACTCTCTGGTTTACAAGTAAAAAAATTCAAACTATGAAAATTTCAAAATTTTTACCAAATTTCCATCTTTTTTTTTCAAAAAGAAATGCTAAAATTATCGACCTAAATTTACTACTAACATGAAGTCCAATATGTCATGAAAAAGCAATCTCAGAATCGCTGGGATCTATTATTCAAGCGTTCCAGAGTTATTTACTCATAAAATGACACTAGTCAGAAAACAGGCAGGGTGGGTTGATGGGGTTAATTTACTCAATCTATCTTGTATATACTGAACAAAAACCTGCAGGTAAGGATAATAACCAGGGGCATAATACATTTCAATTCTTCTTAACATTATTAATCATAAGGACACAGTTCTTGGTATTGATTTCTTTCTTTGTAAAAAGGACAATCAATTTTAGATACCGTATATACTCGTGTATAAGCCGAGTTTTTCAGCCCAAAAATTGGGCTGAAAAGTCCCCCCCTCGGCTTATACACGGGTCATACGGTATGCTGTGGGGGGGGGGCTGTGACCGGGGGCTGGAGGAGGCAGGAGGGGGCCGCGGTGACCGCAGGCGGTCACGTGGGGCCGCCTCATTAGTGCAATGAATATGCACGGCATCCCCCCGTCCATCAGCGGCGGGGGGATGCCGTGCATATTGTACTACACAGCCCCCCTCCTTAATATGGGTCCCCCAGTGGTAATAAACAGCCCCCCCTCCTTATCATGTCCCACCCAGGCTGCGGCAGCTGTCAAAATAACAAACACTTTATACATCACCTTCCGGCGCAGCTCCTCCGCTCCTCCGGTCCTCCGGTCCTCCGCTCGCCGGCTTCTTCTTCCTTGTTGTGCCAGTGTCATGTGACCGGGCGCAGGAGATGACGTCATTCCCTGCGCGCGGTCACAGAAGCCGGCACAACAAGGAAGAAGAAGCCGGCGAGCTGAGGAGCGGAAGACCGGAGGAGTGGAGGAGCTGCGCCGGAAGGTGATGTATAAAGTGTTTGTTATTTTGACAGCTGCCGCAGCCTGGGGGGGACATGATAAGGAGGGGGGCTGTTTATTACTACTGGGGCTGCTGGATACTACACTGGGGCTGTATACTACCACTGGGGCTGCTGGATACTACACTGGGGCTGTATACTACCACTGGGGCTGCTGGATACTACACTGGGGCTGTATACTACCACTGGGGCTGCTGGATACTACACTGGGGCTGTATATACCACTGGGGCTGCTGGATACTACACTGGGGCTGTATATACCTCTGGGGCTGCTGTATACTACACTGGGGCTGTATATACCTGTGGGGCTGCTGTATACTACCACTGGGGCTGTATATACCTGTGGGGCTGCTGTATACTACACTGGGGCTGTATATACCTCTGGGGCTGCTGTATACTACCACTGGGGCTGTATATACCTGTGGGGCTGCTGTATACTACCACTGGGGCTGTATATACCTGTGGGGCTGCTGTATACTACACTGGGCTGTATATACCTGTGGGGCTGCTGTATACTACACTGGGCTGTATATACCTCTGGGGCTGCTGTATACTACCACTGGGGCTGTATATACCTGTGGGGCTGCTGTATACTACCACTGGGGCTGTATATACCTGTGGGGCTGCTGTATACTACCACTGGGGAGGCTGTATATACCTGTGGGGCTGCTGTATACTACACTGGGGCTGTATATACCTGTGGGGCTGCTGTATACTACACTGGGGCTGTATATACCTCTGGGGCTGCTGTATACTACCACTGGGGCTGTATATACCTGTGGGGCTGCTGTATACTACCACTGGGGCTGTATATACCTGTGGGGCTGCTGTATACTACACTGGGGCTGTATATACCTGTGGGGCTGCTGTATACTATACTGGGGCTGTATATACCTCTGGGGCTGCTGTATACTACCACTGGGGCTATATATACCTCTGGGGCTGCTGTATACTACACTGGGGCTGTATATACCTCTGGGGCTGCTGGATACTACCACTGGGGCTGTATATACTTCTGGGGATGCTGTATACTACCACTGGGGCTGTATATACCTCTGGGGCTGCTGGATACTACCACTGGGGCTGTATATACCTCTGGGGCTACTGGATGCTACCACTGGGGCTGTATATACCTCTGGGGCTGCTGTATACTACCAGTGGGGCTGTATATATCTCTGAGGCTGCTGTATACTACCTCTGGGGCTGCTGTATACTACCACTGGGGCTGTATACTACCTCTGGGGCTGCTGTACACTGGGGCTGCTGTATATACCTCTGGGCTGCTGTATACTACCTCTGGGGCTGCTGTATACTACCTCTGGGGATGCTGTATACTACCACCGGGGCTGTATATACCTCTGGGGATGCTGTATACTACCACTGGGGCTGTATATACCTCTGGGGCTGCTGTATACTAACTACTGGAGCTGCTGCTGTATATACCACTGGGGCTGCTGCTGTATACTACCACTAGGGAGGCTGCTGTATACTACCATTGGGGGGCCTGTATACCACACTGCTGGGGGCTGTATACCTGTGCTGGAGTCCACCCTCAGCTTATACACGAGTCAATAGGTTTTCCCAGGTTTTGGGGGCAAAAGTAGGGGGTCGGCTTATACACGGGTCGGCTTATACACGAGTATATACGCTACTAATTTTAATAATTATGTACATTGCTACAATTCATACATGTGATCAATCTTTAAATGGAGTTGTGTAAGAGATTAGTAAATATAATGTACTAGATGGCGGCCCGATTCTAAAGAATCGGGTAGTCTAGAATCCATATATAGTTTACTTACTAATAGTTAGGGGAGTGCGGGGAAATGAATTGTGTGTATACAGGTGGCTCAGTGGGTAGCAGAGTATACGGTGGCTCAGTGGTTAGCAGTGAGTGCGGTGGCTCAGTGGTTAGCAGTGAGTGCGGTGGCTCAGTGGTTAGCAGTGAGTGCGGTGGCTCAGTGGTTAGCAGTGAGTGCGGTGGCTCAGTGGTTAGCAGTGAGTGCGGTGGCTCAGTGGTTAGCAGTGAGTGCGGTGGCTCAGTGGTTAGCAGTGAGTGCGGTGGCTCAGTGGTTAGCAGTGAGTGCCGTGGCTCAGTGGTTAGCAGTGAGTGCGGTGAGATTGGTCAGCACAGTGGCGTGGGCAGAGTGGGCAGGGCAGCGCCGTGGGCAGAGTGGTCAGCGCAGCGCCGTGGGCAGAGTGGTCAGCACACACATACATACATACACACACACACACACACAGACTCCGCTATAGTTAGCACCGACCCTGCATCTTCCCCGCCGGCTGGATCCTGAGTTGACATGTCGCCGCCCGCGGACGACTGGATCCAATATGGCGTTCGGGAAGTTTGGGGAGACTTCTTGGACGGTATATTGGATCCAGTAGTTTGGGGGTGGCGACATGTCGACTCAGGATCTAGGCGGCTGATGCAGGGCCGGTGGTAAGTATAGCGAAGTGTTGTGTGTGTGTGTATGTGTGCGGACAAAGTGAGGGAAGTGCGGACAAAGTGAGGGAAGTGACTACATACACACATATATACACATAGTGTACATTGCATCTGGAGGGGTGAGGAGGGGTGAGGAGAGCGGAGGCTGGAGGGGTGAGGAGAGGTGAGGACAGGGGAGGCTGGAGGGGTGAGGAGAGGTGAGGACAGGGGAGGCTGGAGGGGTGAGGACAGGGGAGGCTGGAGGGCAGAGGAGAGGGGAGGCTGGAGGGCAGAGGACAGGGGAGGCTGGATGGCAGAGGAGAGGGAGGCTGGAGGGCAGAGGACAGGGGAGGCTGGAGGGCAGAGGACAGGGGAGGCTGGAGGGCAGAGGACAGGGGAGGCTGGAGGGCAGAGGACAGGGGAGGCTGGAGGGCAGAGGACAGGGGAGGCTGGAGGGCAGAGGACAGGGGAGGCTGGAGGGCAGAGGACAGGGGAGGGTGGAGGTGAGAGCAGAGGCTGGAGGTGAGAGGCTGGAGGTGAGAGGCTGGAGGGGAGAGGCTGGAGGGGAGAGGCTGGAGGGGAGAGGCTGGAGGGGAGAGCAGAGGCGGGAGGGGAGAGGCTGGAGGGCAGAGGGGAGGCTGGAGGGGAGAGCGGAGGCTGGAGGGGAGAGCGGAGGGTGGAGGGGAGAGCGGAGGGTGGAGGGAGTGCGGAGGGTGTGAGGGGAGAGTGGAGGCTGGAGGGGAGAGGCGGGAGGGGAGAGGCTGGAGGGGAGAGCAGAGGCGGGAGGGGAGAGGCTGGAGGGCAGAGGGGAGGCTGGAGGGGAGAGCGGAGGCTGGAGGGGAGAGCGGAGGCTGGACGGAGAGCGGAGGCTGGACGGGAGAGCGGAGGCTGGACGGGAGAGCGGAGGCTGGACGGGAGAGCGGAGGCGGGAGTGGAGAGGCGGGAGGGGAGAGCGGAGGCTGGAGGGGAGAGCGGAGGCTGGACGGGGAGAGCGGAGGCGGAGGAGTAAAGAGGCGGGAGGGGAGAGCGGAGGCGGGAGTGGAGAGGCTGGAGGGGAGAGCAGAGGCTGGACGGGAGAGCGGAGGCTGGAGGGGAGAGCGGAGGCTGGACGGGAGAGCGGAGGCAGGACGGGAGAGCGGAGGCTGGACGGGAGAGCGAGGCGGGAGTGGAGAGGCGGGAGGGGAGAGCGGAGGCTGGAGAGGGAGAGCGGAGGCTGGACGGGAGAGCGGAGGCGGGAGTGGAGAGGCGGGGAGGGAGAGCGGAGGCGGGAGTGGAGAGGCGGGAGTGGAGAGCGGAGGCGGAGGGGAGAGGCTGGAGGGGAGGGCAGAGGCTGGAGGGGAGAGCAGAGGCTGGAGGGGAGAGCAGAGGCTGGAGGGGAGAGCAGAGGCTGGAGGGGAGAGCAGAGGCTGGAGGGTAGAGCAGAGGCTGGAGGGTAGAGCGGAGGCTGGAGGGTAGAGCGGAGGCTGGAGGGCAGAGGACAGGGGAGGCTGGAGGGCAGAGGACAGGGGAGGCTGGAGGGCAGAGGACAGGGGAGGCTGGAGGGCAGAGGACAGGGGAGGGCAGAGGACAGGGGAGGCTGGAGGGCAGAGGACAGGGGAGGCTGTAGGGCAGAGGACAGGGGAGGGTGGAGGGCAGAGGGGAGGCGGGAGGGGAGAGGCTGGAGGGGAGAGCGGAGGCTGGAGGGGAGAGCGGAGGCTGGAGGGGAGAGCGGAGGCTGGAGGGGAGAGGCGGGAGGGGAGAGCGGAGGCGGGAGTGGAGAGGCAGGAGGGGAGAGCGGAGGTGGGAGGGGAGAGGCTGGAGGGGAGAGCAGAGGCTGGAGGGAAGAGGCTGGAGGGAGAGAGGCTGGAGGGGAGAGCAGAGGCTGGATGGTAGAGCAGAGGCTGGAGGGCAGAGGAGAGGAGGAGGCTGGAGGGCAGAGGAGAGGGGAGGCTGGAGGGCAGAGGAGAGGGGAGGCTGGAGGGCAGAGGAGAGGGGAGGCTGGAGGGCAGAGGACAGGGGAGGCTGGAGGGCAGAGGAGAGGGGAGGCTGGAGGGCAGATGACAGGGGAGGGTGGAGAGCAGAGGACAGGGGAGGGTGGAGAGCAGAGGACAGGGGAGGGTGGAGAGCAGAGGACAGGGGAGGCTGGAGGGCAGATGACAGGGGAGGCTGGAGGGCAGAGGACAGGGGAGAGCGGAGGTGGAGGGGAGAGGGGAGGTGGGAGAGCGAGGCTGGAGGGGGAGAGCGGAGCGGAGGGGAGAGCGGAGGCTGGAGGGAGAGCGGAGGGCGGAGGGAGAGGGAGGAGAGCGAGGAGGGGGTGGAGAGGCGGGAGGGGAGAGCGAGGCTGGAGGGGAGAGCGGAGGCTGGAGGAGAGAGAGGGAGGGGAGAGCGGGAGGGAGGAGCGGAGGTGGAGGGAGGAGGCGGAGGGGAGGCGAGAGGGGAGCGGAGAGGCGGGAGGGGAGAGCGGAGGCAGGGAGGCGGAGGCGGAGGGAGAGTGGAGGGAGGGCGAGGGAGGCGAGGAGCGGAGGAGCGGAGTGGAGGCAGAGGTGAGGAGGGAGAGAGGAGGCTGGAGGGAGAGCAGAGGCTGGAGGGAGAGCGGGCTGGAGGGAGAGGCAGGAGAGGCGTGGAGGGTAGAGCGAGGCTGGAGGGCGAGAGGAGGCTGAGGGGAGGCTGGAGGAGAGCGAGGGAGGGGAGGCTGGAGGGCAGAGAGGGGAGGCTGGAGGAGAGGCGGAGGGCGGGTGAGAGGGAGGCTGGAGGAGGCGGAGGGGAGGCTGAGGGGAGGGTGGAGAGGCTGGAGGGAGAGGGGAGGCGAGGGAGTGAGGAGAGCTGAGAGGGAGAGCTGGAGGGGAGTGGAGGGAGAGCGGAGCTGGAGGGGAGGCGGAGGGCTGGAGGAGGCTGAGGGGAGAGGTGGAGGGGAAGCGGAGGGGAGGGGAGGCTGGAGGGGAGAGCGGAGGGCGAGGGAGGAGGTGGAGGGGAGCGAGGCGGAGGGAGGAAGCGAGCTGGAGGGAGGCTGGAGGGAGCGAGGGAGGAGGAGGCGGAGGGAGGCAGGAGAGGGAGCTGGAGGCTGGAAGGGGAGGCTGGAGGAGAAGCGGAGGCTGGAGGGCAGAGGCTGGAGGGGGAGCGAGGAGAGCTGGAGGTGGAGGAAGCGGAGGCTGGAGGGGAGGGACAGGGAGAGGGGAGAGCGAGGCGGAGGGGAGAGCGAGGCGGGAGGGGAGGCGAGGCGGAGGCTGGAGGGAGAGCGGAGGCAGGGAGGGAGAGGAGGCTGAGGGAGAGGGGAGGAGAGGCTGGAGGGGAGAGCGGAGGCTGGAGGGGAGAGCAGAGGCGGAGGGGAGGCGGAGGAGGCGGAGGGGAGAGCGGCTGGAGGGAGAGGCGGGAGGGAGAGGAGCTGGAGGGAGAGCGGAGAGCGGAGGGAGAGACGGAGGCGAGGAGGGGAGAGGCTGGAGGGGGAGCGGAGGCTGGAGGGGAGAGCGGAGGCTGGAGGCAGAGGGGAGAGCGAGGCTGGAGGGGAGAGCGGAGGTGGAGGGGGAGGCGGAGGCGGAGGTGGAGGCAGAGGCAGGGGAGGCGAGGGAGGGGAGAGCGGAGGCTGGAGGGAGACAGGCGGAGGCGGAGGGAGGGGAGCGGGGAGGCTGGGGAGGGAGGTGGGAGAGCTGGAGAGGCGGAGCGGAGGCTGGAGGGGAGAGCGGAGGCTGGAGGGGAGAGCTGGAGGCGGAGGTGGAGGAGGCGGAGGCGGAGACGGGAGCGGAGGAGAGGCTGGAGGAGACGGAGGCTGGAGGGAGAGGAGGCTGGAGGGGAGTGGAGGCGTGGCTGAGGGAGAGGGAGGCTGGAGAGAGGCTGGAGGGCAGAAGCGAGGCTGGGGACGGGGCGGAGGGGGAGGGAGAGCGGGCTGGAGTGGGAGAGCGGAGGCTGGAGGGGAGGCTGGAGGGGAGAGCGGAGGGGAGGGGGGAGGCTGGAGGGAGAGCGGAGGCTGGAGGGGAGAGCGGAGGCTAGAGGGGAGAGCGGAGGCTAGAGGGGAGAGCGGAGGCTGGAGGGGAGGCGGAGGCTGGAGGGGAGAGCGGAGGCTGGAGGGCGGAGGCTTGAGGGGAGAGTGGAGGCTGGAGGGGAGAGTGGAGGCGGGAGGGGAGAGCGGAGGCGGGAGGGGAGGCTGGAGAGGCTGGGGAGGCTGGAGAGCAGGGGAGGCTGGAGAGCAGGGGAGGCTGGAGAGCAGGGGAGGCTGGAGGGGAGGCTGAAGAGGCTGGAGAGGCAGGGGAGGCTGGAGATCCAGGGGAGGCTGGAGAGCAGGGGAGGCTGGAGGGCAGGGGAGGCTGGAGGTCATGGGAGGCTGCAGGGCATGGGAGGCTGGAGGGCAGAGGCGTAGCTGGGTGGGTGCAGACTCACCGCGGGCCGGCCGGCGTGCGGCTGGTGTAGGAGGAGAGGAGGGGCGGGCAGAAGTGCAGGACAGGAAGTCCCGTCCTCCCTCCTCTCCGGGCGCGCGGCGGGCGGCTGGCAGCACGGGGTCCCCCAGGGGGTGGGGGCAATGGGCCCCTCATGGCTTGGGGCACGGGGCGCTCGGCCCCCCTGCCCCCCGCTAGGTACGGTGGTGGGTGGAGGGGAGAGGCTGGAGGGCGGACGGAAGTTCCGAGAGCGGAACATTCCTCCGCCGCTCCTTGTAGCCGGGGGACCGCGCAGTGGTGACACATCAGGAGCATGGGTCGAGACCATCACGGAAGCAATATTCCGGAAGTGGCCTTCGGCTTTTATTATATAGGATAGACATCCAATGTATCTCCATGGCTTCAGCACAGGCTGCTTTGTTGGGTTCCAATGACACCTTGTTCTTCTGTCCATTTATGGCTGAAATTTGTGATTGGCGTCAGTAGTAATATCACCAAGATGAGATTTCATTGACTAGCAACCCTGAATGGATAAACTTGGTTCCTATTAGGTAACTATACTTTCAAATAACATTTCAGAAAAAAAATTGTGGTGTGCTTATATAAGCAGTAAAGCTATCTGTACTTCTTATTTGTCTCTTTATTTATAGTTAATTCTTAACTAGTGGGAATAGACATGAAAATAATTCTCCATTATAAGGTATATCAACTAAACATGACATCTTTAGTAATCAGCAGCAGGAACATTCAAGAACTGTGCGCTTCAGCTTTTGGGTCCAAGATAAACGACCCAGACTTCAAATAAAGGCTAAAGAATGCTGACATCCAGATCCTCCTGGAGACATTCCCCTGAGCAGACGAGGAATCTCAGGCACCCACGGGATACAGGGAATTATGTGTCGCCACCAAGAAAAACAAGAACACTAAATAGGGCTGCTGCCAGGGCTCATACTAATATGGTACAAAGAGGAGATCAAAGAGCTCATCAAGCCAATGAGAAGAGGAGACAGCTTTATGTGGATAAGGATGAGCAGCTCCATCCTCACCTCTCAGCAGGACATCTACCACTGTGCAGCTTACATACCTCCATCAGAATCCCCATACTATAAACCAGACATCTACGAGGTTCAACAGAGGTAGGCAGCCCAATTCCAGTCCAAGGTTAAGGTTCTATCAATTCCTAAAGGTGTTGGAATATGTTTAGTGCAACAACTCCATTCCTGTCTATGAGTGTTTTGCTGCCAGATTTGTATGCTGTTTATAAAATTAGGACAAAAAAAACTGCTCACACAGGCTGACTGTATTTCAGTTTCCTGTGACTGTGTATGAGAGAAGAAGAAGCTGCTGCAGATGATGCACAGATAGAGACACACAAATGATTTATTGCTGATCTATTAAGCTTATCATATTTGTTCCTGATTGTTACTGAATAAACAAGCTCTGCTGTCACATGCTTGGAGAGTATCCTGAATAATCCGCTACCAACAAAAGGACTATCTGTCACCAGTTGGAAACACATGCGTGCAGGAAGTTGAGTCCTTTTACAGTGACTCAGTACAGAAAGCAATAAACAACTATGACAAACTGGAAAACAAAAGTGGCAGAACACTGCTGAACCTCTGCCAGAGCCTGAAGCTGTATATACTGAATGCTAAGGGGGAGAGAAGACAAGGTACATTAAGGAGCAACACCATGACAATAGAAACAAATGTGAAAGTAGAACAAATCTTTATTAGTGTACAAGGGCAGGGGAGAATAAAAACGCTTAAAACCATGTGGGGCCCCCAGGTCGGTTGACAGCAAAAAACACAATTAATGGGATTACAATGGCATAGACATAGTATACCCAACATAGCTGGTATACAATTTCAATATGAACAATAAAGTGGTGGCATGAAATTGACCATGGGTGATATTCAATGTACTAGATTCCCACAGTGATGGGAATCGCATGTAACACTATACTCGTTATGTACCCTTCAGTTAGTGAACCAGCTCAAGAAGTCGGTACAATACAGATGTTGGATTAAACAAAGTGTAGAAAAAATGTAGATGGTGATCAGAATATAATATAATAGCATAACAAAACATTTAAGCTATGGATTACATCAAGTGTGTATAAAAAAGGCAATTATTATCACTATAACATAATTTCCCTGTAGTGGTGTAAAATTGTGCCAATAGTCATTTGTACAGTAAATTGTATATAGCAGTATACTCATAAACCAAATAGGTGCCAGGTGGTAGTCAGAAAAAAATGATAAGGATTTGACCACAGAGAATCTAAGGCAAACTGCACAGGTAGCTGCAGTTGTGCCAAATACATAACAGACAAATAGTAGATAAACATTAACCAAGAATGCTTGTAACAGCGGGGTATCCTGAAAATGATCAGTAGGAGCTAATCCCAATCTAAATGCCAGGTACCAGTAAATGTTTTCTAACAGACAATGCTCAAGTGAGTCATATATTCACCACAACGTCGGGGTCATGGAAGCAGCCATATAGAACAATGAGAGCCACGAGGACCCGGGGACACTCAGGCCCCACGCGTATCACTGCTGGGGTGCAGCTTTGTCATGGGAAGCCTTCCCCTGACGAAGCTGCACCCTAGCAGCGACACGTGTGGGGCCTGGGTGCCCCAGAAAGACCAACTCCAAGAGACCTACAAATAAACAATCCCAAAAATCAAAAATGGTTTGATAAAGAATGTAAGGCACTACGCAACTCCCTAGGGAAGGCCTCCAACCAAAAACACAGAGACCCCAACAACAGGGACCTAAGAGTGGGCCATGACACCCTACAGAGGCAATAAAAGTACATCCTCAAGGAGAGAAAACTGAGGTACATCTCCAAAAAATTATGGATGCTTGAATGGTCCCTCCAGGGCAACTCATTCTGGGAGGCCTGGAGTCATATTGGCATAAAGCCCAAGCAGAAGACAACCACATCCAGAATGGCAACATGCCTCCTCATCCAGAATGGCAACATCTGGCACAGCTACTTTGAGGGTCATAAGGAACATACCAGAAGAAGACCTAACCCCAGAACAGCAGCATTTAACCAATAAACTGAGGGACATGGAATAAACAATCAAAGACTTACAATAACCCTCTGGACACACCAATCAGTGTGCTAGAAATAAAAGATACAATCAAATTAATGAAATAAAAGAAGGCTGGGGCAGTGACGGTATCCTGTCAGAGATGATCAAAAACAGTTCCCCAGACATACATGCAGCACTGACAAAACTTTTCACCCATGTCCTAAGCACTGGCTACTTCCCCCAATGCTGGAATCAAGGTCTCATTACGCCCATCTACAAGAATGGAGACCAATACGATCCAGAAAACGTCAGAGGGATGTGTGTCAACAGGGCCGGCTCCAGGTTTTTGTGGGCCCCAGGCGAAACAGTCTCAGTGGGCCCCTTTAACACATACCATGATTCATGAATAGAATATATAAACTGCAGGCTGTGTATATATAATATACAGGCTCCTGGGTGGGCTGTGCAGGGCTGTAGATATAATATGGAGACTGCTGGACTGTATATATAATATAGAGGCTGTGGGTTTTGTACGTATGATATAGAGCTTGTGGGTTGTATGTATTATTTGGAGGCTGTGCTGGGCTGTATATGTGGCACCCCTCCGGGTAAACCGCTATCAGAGGTACTGCACTTCTGCGGTTAGCAAGTGTAAGCATAGTGCCCCTGTTCTCCAGGTGTCAGAATGGTATGATTGAGCCCAAAACACAACACACACACGCAGTGACAGGCCCCAGGTGCAATGGGTGGACCCTGAAGGAAGACCCAGGCCACAAAAGGGGGATGGGACAGTGTTAGACACTTTAGTTCAGTAGTAGGAGATGGAGGAGTAACATCAACTGACAGAGGAGTGGTAGTCGGGAGTGAAGAGGTGGTGTGGTGCCGACTCCCGTGGGTTGGAGCAATGCCACTCCACTCGCCCACCGGAGGGAAAGCCTGATTGACGGAGAGAAGAGCCTCCATATGGGGCCTCCATACACCCCAGCAGCAGCCTCCATAAACCCCTGCGGCAGCCTCCATATACCCAGTACAGCCTCTATATCACTGAGCACAGCCTCCAGATACACCCAGCAGCAGCCTCCATAAATCCCAGCAGCCGCCTCCATATACCCCAGCAGCAGCCTCTATAAACACCAAGCAGCAGCCTCCATACAAACCTAGCACAGCCTCCATATACACTTACCAGCAGTCTCCATTTACCCCAGCAGCAACCTCCATATACACCCAGCAGCAGCCTCCCTATACCCCAGCAGCAACCTGTATATACACCAAGCAGAAGACTCCCTACAAAACTAGCACATCCTCCATATACACTTAGCAGCAGTCTCCATGACTCACCGTGGCCGGGACTCCGGTTTAGACAGGCAGTAGCTTCTTCCTCCTTGTCACGGGTGGACCGCGAATGCCGGTAGTGGGGCCCAGTTGAGTGCAGATCAAAAGAGTTGAAGACGTCTTGCGGGAACAGATTAAGGGGTTAATTTGTCGTGACGCCACCTATGAGTGTTTCGGTAAGTCTTACCGACGCTGCGGGGCCTCCGGGGGATGGATAGCAGCAAGATGGAATGCTCCCCACAGGCTGAGCGGCGATCCCCAGAGGCTGGAGCTGCTTAAGATGTTGTGCGGCAGCTGCGGTTACCTTGTGTGCAGACGGACGTAATCATAAGGAAGCACGGACACTGGAAGTCTCTATAACGGGTCCTTTACTGTAACCAGCAAGCAGTACATGGTATACAGTTGTAGATAGCAGACCGGGTGGACTCAGCAGTGATAGGTGTCCCTCAGAGATCCGCGGTGTTCCTCCATTCTATCTAAGTAGGTTGCCGTTGTCGCCCAGGAATACCAAGTCGGGTACAGGGAGGCTGCTTGAGTGCCCTATCCAAAGTATACGTGATGGATGTTTTGGGGAGCCTTGGGTCCCTTGGTGGGTACACCGCTGGTTAGACGACTGGATTTGGCGGTGGTGGGGTGCTCCTGTAAAGCTGCTCCTCCACGCCTCTGGTTCGCATAGCAGAGCTGAACTGCTGCTAGCTTCGGTACCAGCAAACCGGCTGTATAAGGGCGTGGGGTGGTTTTGGACCCGCATGTTGATGCCCAAGTTCGGTTGGTAATGCACCGGGAGTAATGGTGCTCAACCGTGGTAAAAGTGAGGAGATGGCCGTTAGAAGGTAGCCAAGGGGCTGCACTGACTGTGCAACCCCCTCTCCTAGGTTGCAGAGCTGGGATTCTGCAGAGGTCTTCTAAGTTGCTGTTACTTCTCCAGACTCTAGATTAGAACTCTCTAAGCTGGACTAAACTTCCACTACACACTACCCTTGCACTCCGCCCACCAGGACCTTGATTGGCCCTCTATGCTAAGTGAGGCATGCAGGGTATGGATCTCTGAGTTAACCACATAACCGCTGGGTCAGAGAATATTGCTGCTGCATTTATGGCTGCAATACCCTCCTGTGACGCACTCGTTGCGGGGCGCCACATCCATATACCCCAGCAGCAGCCTCCCTATACCCCAGCAGCAGCCTCGATAAACCCCAGCAGCAGCCTCCATACAAACCCAGTAGCAGCCTCCATATACACCCATCACAGCCTCCATATACACTCAGCAGCAGCTTCCATATACCCCAGCAGCAGCCTCCATATACCACAACAGCAGCCTCCACATACCACAGCAGCAGCCTCCAAATACACCCAGCAGCAGCCTCCATATACATCCAGCAGCAGCCTCCATACAAACAGAGCAGCAGTCTCCAGCACACAGTTAAAAAAAAACTGAATACTCACCATACTTCCTCTCCCCCGGAGCTGTGACCTCCTCAGATGGTGTCCCCATCCTTACAGCAGTAGACTCCTGGGGCTGTGGAACTTCCTCCTTCCTGCAGTAGTGTGATGAGATCGCAGATGCAGAGTGATGACTCATCAGTGCTGCAGTCAGCAGTGGAGGAAGCTCCACTGCTCCCAGAGCCAGCACATGGCTAATTTGCATTGCATGCAAATTAGCCATGTGGACTGGTAGAACTTCTGGCTGAGTGTCCTGTGATGGTCCCTCCCTGTCAGGGCTGCTAGTCCTTGCTGGGCCCTCGCTATCAGCATTACCTGTCCCTGACAGTGAGCGGGCCCTCCCAGATGTCGAGGGCCCCTGCTCTTGCCCTGGTATGTCGGGTGCTGACGCCGGCCCTGTGTGTCAACAGCATTCTAGGAAAACTGTCATAATCATTAATAAAAGAATTATCACCTTCCTCACCCAGTGTGACATCCTCAACAGAAGCCAAGCTGGGTTCTTGCCAAACCACCGTACCACCGATCACATCTACACCCTGCACAGCCTCATCAAGACTCACGTCCACTGCAAAACACAGGAAATATTTGCATGGTTTGTGGATTTCAAGAAGGCCTTTGACTCAGTGTGGCACCCCGACCTGTTTCTGAAACTCCTAGAAAGCGGAATAGGTGACAGGATCTATGACGTCATCAAGAGCTCATACACTGAGAACGGTTGCAGTGTAAAGGTGAACAGGTAGAGGACAGATTTCTTCTGGCAGGGCTGCTGGGTCAAAAAGGGCTGCAGCCTGAGGCCAACTCTATTCAACATCTACATAAATGTACTAGCATCAGCCCTGGAATCCTCCTCCACCCCAGGCGTCAGTCTGCACAACCGAGAGGTGAAGTTTCTGCTGTATGATCTCCTGCTACTCTCCCCAACTGATAGAGGACTCCAAGATACCCTGGCAGTGCTGGAAACATTCAGCACCACATGAGAACTGCCCATCAACCAAAAGAAGACCAAAGTCATGGTGTTTCAGAAGTGGAACCAGCATAAAAACCCCACTCCCTCACATTTAACAGTTCCACACTGGAGAAGACCAACAGCTATACCTACCTCAGTCTGGAGCTAAGCCAAACTGGGAGCCTCAAGCAAGCAGCAGGGGCCCTGAAAGGAAATGCATGCAGAACCTTCTATGCTATCAGAAGACAACTGTACCACCTCAAACCACCGGTGAGAGTTTGGCTTAAGATATTCCACAGGCTCATCACATTTATACTGCTGAATGGTAGCGAGGTATAGGGCCCATCAACTTAACCAGACCAGACGCAGTGGAATTCCAGTCCAACCTGAAGGTTTCCACCTGGAGTTCTGCAACCATCTCCAAGTACATTGCTGCACCTCAAATATAGCCTGTCGAGCAGAATTAGACCGATTCAACCTATATTGCTAACTATACACAGGTGCACATTCAGAACAGCAACCCCAGCTCCTACCATCATAAAGCTCTACAGAGTCAAAGCCCAGAGTGAGCAATGAACACCAGCAGCCAGTCCGGACAAAGTCAGCAACCCATCCTGACAAAAGCCGAAATAAAGGAGATCTCAGAGAGCTGCAAGATGCCATATATAGAGGCTTGAAAGAGTGCATTAGAGAACTCCCAGAAACTCACCATCTATGGGTCATTGCGGAGGGACTACACTCTGGCCCCATATCTGGAGAGGTTACATCACCCCAAAGACAGGCAGACCCTGAGTCTATACAGATTGAGAGCCCACAGCCTAGAAATGGAAACAGGGCGGCACAGACAAACATACAAGCCACTGGAGAACAGACTGTGCAAGCACTGCCAGGACAAGGCACACTTCCTGCTACACTGCACCAAATACTCAGCAGTGAGGGCCTTCCACTTGCAGAGACTTTCCATTCACAACCTGGACATCCCATCCATGGACGAGGAGAGGAAACTCTGCATCCTCCTAGGGGAAGAGGAATCAGAAGTGAAGATTGCTGCCTGATATGTCATCATATGTCATAAGCTGAGAGGAATGTAAGACCCCAAATGGACCATTATTGCCCAAATCGTGCCCCAACACCCCATCCCCACAATACCTGATCTCCCCTGTCACACTTATTTTTCTTGCCTTTGGCAACATTAATTGTATTTTTGTCCTGCCAATAAAGCCTCTTTGAATTTGAATTTGACTGGCTGCTGTAATGTCTCCCATGCCCAGCACACAGTGAGGTATTCTTGCTTTTCTTTCCTTATTTATCACACAGTGAAAAGTAGCAACATTTAACAAAATTATACAGAAATCCTAGGCTGTACAGATGTGAATTCAGCTCTTAGATGAGGTTAAACACTTAGCACCGTGATTCAGTGTCTCCTTCTGCCCCTCACCCATCTCTATATAACAAGATGTATCATAGAACACATCACTGTGTTAGCAGTCCATCACATCTTGAGGAAGACAAGGTTGAGCTGTTTTTTCAAAGTGAATGATAAGTCTAGACGATGAGGAGGGAAGGAAGTTAGGCTAGGGCCACAATTTGGGAGCCTGTATCCAGTAACTGGATGCATTGCTGGATCTAGTTTTTCCCCTTGTCAATTTTGATGCATTTTTACTGCATCCGTTAACGGATCCGTTAACAGATGGTAATTATATGTACCATGCGTTAACGGATCCGGTTTTCAGGTTAAAAAACAGGATCCAGTAGCAGGATTGCAGACGCAAGTGTGGCCCTAGCCTAAGACAGGTTTCACACTTGCCAGATCAGGATGAAAATGTGTCCATCCTGATCTGGCTTTGCGTCTGCAATCGCATGTCACCGCAACTGTTGAATGCCTGATCCGGTTGGGGAGAGAGTGGGAGAAAATGTAATAAAAATGATAGTGCATATGAATATAATATGGGGGAGAGGCTGCAGGAGTGGTTTAAAACCACTACTTTATTATAATCACTGTTTGAAGAACTGTCGGCTTTTGCAAGAACAGAGGGACATATCTACGCACAGAACCATCAGAATTGGTGTAGGAGCACAATCTATGGCAAATCTGACAGTTCTCTACACACAGAACTGTCATAAATGGTGTAGGAGTGTGATGTACGCCACATTTGACAGGTAGAGAGGATGCTTCTGAGGTCCTGGGCATGCTCAGTGGGGTAAAACAGATCCAGATAAACAGATCCGCTCCACCAGGATCCGTCCACCATTGGACCCCATTCTATTTTTGGATGGATCAGAAGGCAGTCAGAGACATCAGGATTTTAGTCGAGCCGAAAAATCGCAACATGGTGCATTCAGAGAGGGTGACAAAAAAACTGATGTGGCAGGATCAGGATGAATCCTGTAAAAGTAAGCTTCCCTATTTCTGAAGATACTGAGATGATGATGATTATTATTATTATTTATTTATAGAGCACCATTGATTCCATGGTGCTGCACATGCGAAAAGGTTACATACAAACAAGTTAAAATACAATGAACAAACTAATAGTGACAGATTAATACAGAGGGAAGAGAGGACCCTACCCTTGTGGGCTTACATTCTACAGGACAGTAGGTTGAGTCTGCTCTGGTGGTGGTGGAGCCCCGGGTACGATTGTGGTGGAGCGCCGGGTCCAGGGGTGGTGAGGTGTCAATGTGATCATTGCAGGCTGTAGGCTGTTCTGAAGAGATGGGCTTTCAGGTTCAGCTTGAAGGTTCCGAGTGTGGGGGACAATCGGACGTTTTGGGGTGCAGAATTCCAGAGAATGGGGGATGCTCGGGCGAAGTCTTGCTGGCGGTTAGGTGAGGAACATACAAGTGTGGAGGAAAGAAGGGGGTATTGGGAGGGTCAAAGATTACGAGTTGCATGATATTGGGAGATTAGTTCAGAGACATAGGAGGGCGACAGATTGTGGATGGCTTTGTAAGTCAGTGTTAGTAGTTTGAATTGGATACGTTGGTGAATTGGGAGCCAGTGGAGGGATTTGCAGAGGGGAGAAGTAGAAGAATAGCGAGGAGAGAGGTGGATTAGTCGAGCAACAGAGTTAAGGACAGATTGAAGAGGAGCAAGAGTGTTAGCAGGGAGGCCACAGAGGAGGAGGTTGCAGTAGTCGAGACGGGAGATGGTGAGGGCATGCACTAGTAGTTTAGTAGATTGAGGGTTGAGGAAGGGTCAGATTCTGGAAATTTATTTGAGTTGGAAGCGGCAAGAGGTGGCAAGGGCTTGGATGTGTGGTTTGAAGGACAGGGCAGAGTCAAGGGTTACTCCAAAGCAACGGACTTCAGGTACAGGTCAAAGTGTGGTGTCATTTATTGTGATAGATAGATCTGGTAGGTAAGGTGTGTGAGATGGGGGAAAGATGATGAGTTTGGTTTTGCTACATTGAGTTTTAGGAAGCGAGAGGAGAAGAAGGAGGATATGGCTGATAGACTCTCTAGGATTTTGGACAGGATAGAGGTGACATCTGGGCCAGAGAGATAGATCTGAGTGTCATCAGCATACAGGTGATACTGGAAGCAATGGGACTTTATGAGTTGTCCCAGACCAAGGGTGTAGATTGAAAAAAGGAGAGGCCCCAGGACAGAGCCTTGAGGGACCCCAATAGAGAGGGGATGGGGTGAGGAGGTCGTGTGGGAGTGGGAGACGCTAAATGTGCAGTTGGAAAGGTAGGAAAAGATCCAGGAGAGGGCAAGGTCAGTGATGCCAATTGAAGAGAGGATCTGTAATAGGAGACAGTGGTCGACTGTGTCGAATGCAGAGGACAGGTCTAGAAGGAATAGAACAGAGAACTGTCTGCTAGCTTTGGCCGTGAGTTAGTCATTAGTAATTTTAGTCATGGCAGTTTCAGTGGTGTGGTGGGGGCAGAAACCATATTGAAGGTTATCAAAGAGCAAATTGGATGAGAGGTGGGATGAGAGTACAGTGTGGACATGCTTTTCCAGAAGTTTGTAAGTGAACGGGAGCAGGGGTATGGGCCGGTAGCTGGATGTAGAAGTGGGGTCGAGGATCGGCTTATTTAAGATAGGTTTAATTGTGGCATGTTTGAAAGCAGAAGGAAAGGTACCAGAAGTTAGTGATGGATTGAAGAGGTGGGTTAGGGCTGGGATACGTGTGGTGGTGAGGTTGGGGAGGAAGTGGGATGGGATAGGGTCCAGTGTACAAGTGGTGAGGTGCGATCTGGAGAGGAGGTGTGCAAGTTCTCCTTCAGTGATGGAGGGGAGGAGGGTTAGTGGGGAAGGGGAGTGGTCTGGTATACATGGGGGTTGTGGTGGTTGGATAACAAAGACGTATCTGATCTGTTCAATCTTGTGGGTGAAGTGTGTTGCAAAGTCTTCTGCAGAGATATGAGAAGTAGGAGGGGGCAGTGGGGGCGGAGGAGGGAGTTAAATGTGTTGAATAACTGACTGGATTTGTGGGACAAAGAGGATATGAGGGTAATGAAGTAATTCTGTTTAGTGGGGGTGAGTGCTGATTTGAATTTGAGAAGTGCTTGTTTGAATGCTGTATAGTCCTGATGCAAGTGAGTTTTCTTCCAGCTCCACTATGCAACCCTAGATGCTCACCGCAGATTTTTAGTGGTTTCTGTGTGCCAAGGTTGTCTGTTGAGTAGTCATGTTCTGCCATGAACGAGAGGGACAACTGCATTAATAGCGGATGTGAGTGTAGAGTTGTAGAAAGCTGTGGCATTATCTGAGTTGTGGAGTGAGAATATGGATGATAGCGGTAAAATGGCGTTGGAGATTGTGTGAGCGTCAAGATGTGTGAGGTTTCTGCGGGGGGGGATGTGATTTGGTGGGCATGAGTGGCAGGTGTGGAGGACAAGGATGAGAAAGTGAGTAGATGGTGGAGAGGGGCAGAAGGGAGGTTGTGGGTTTAATTAGGGAGCAGAAACGGGTGAAGATGAGGTTTAGTGTATGTCCGTCTGTTTGGGTGGCTGTGGAGGACCATTGAGAGAGGCAAAAGGATGAAGCAAGTGACAGGAGTTTGAAGGCTGTTGACCGGTGGGTGACAATGGGGGTGTTGAAGTCACCCATTATGATGGTGGCATTGTCAGCAGAGAGAAAGTATATGAGCCAGATGGAGAGTTGGTCAAAGAAGGTAGTGGTCGGGCCCGGGGGTCGATAAATGACGGCCACTTGGAGGTTGGAAGGAGAGTACATACGGACAGAGTGCACTTCAAAGGATGAGAGGATAAGGGAGGGAGGAGGAGGAATTTGGTTGAAGGTGCAGTTGCAAAAAAGAAGATCCACTCTTCCACCATGTTTGTTGCCAGTGCGAGGTGTGTGGGAGAAATGAAGTCCACCATAACACAGTGCTGCAGGGGAGGCCGTGTCGGAAGGTGTCAGCCATGGTTCTGTGTGGCCCAGGAAGGAGAGTCTACGAAAGGTAAAGAGGTCGTGAATGAAGTGGAATTTATTACAGACTAGTAGAAATAGGCCCGATGCTATCGCATCGGGAGTGCGTTGAAATGAAGAGGTACCGTAGAAATAGGCGCTGAATAGTACAGTCCTTTCTCCAGAAACTACGCTGTTGTTGCAGGATCTATATGGTGGGTCACTTGTTAACAGTATATGGTGGCTCAGTGGTTAGCACTGTGTATGGTGGCTCAGTGGTTAGCACTGTATACGGTGGCTCAGTGGTTAGCACTGTGTATGGTGGCTCAGTGGTTAGCACTGTATATGGTGGCTTAGTGGTTAGCACTGTATGGTGGCTCAGTGGTTAGCACTGTATACGGTGGCTCAGTGGTTAGCACTGTATACGGTGGGTCAGTGGTTAGTACTGTATATGGTGGCTCAGTGGTTAGCACTGTATACGGTGGCTCAGTGGTTAGCACTGTATACGGTGGGTCAGTGGTTAGCACATTATATGGTGGCTGAGTGGTCAGCACTGTACGGTGGCTCAGTGGTTACCAATGTATGGTGGCTCAGTGGTTAGCACATTATATGGTGGCTCACTGGTTAGCACTATATGGTGGCTCAGTGGTTAGCACTGTAAGGTGGCTCAGTGGTTAGCACTGTATATGGTGGCTCAGTGGTTAGCACTGTATGGTGGCTCAGTGGTTAGCACTGTATATGGTGGCTCAGTGGTTAGCACATTATATGGTGGCTCACTGGTTAGCACTATATGGTGGCTTAGTGGTTAGCACTGTATACGGTGGCTCAGTGGTTAGCACTGTATGGTGGCTCAGTGGTTAGCACTGTATATGGTGGCTCAGTGGTTAGGACATTATATGGTGGCTCACTGGTTAGCACTATATGGTGGCTTAGTGGTTAGCACTGGATATGGTGGCTCAGTGGTTAGCAGTGTATATGGTGGCTGAGTGGTTAGCACTGTATATGGTGGCTCAGTGGTTAGCACTGTATGGTGGCTCAGTGGTTAGCACTGTAGATGGTGGCTCAGTGGTTAGTACTGCATGGTGGCTCAGTGGTTAGCACTGTAGATGGTGGCTCAGTGGTTAGCACTGTATACTGTGGCTCAGTGGTTAGCACTGTATACGGTGGCTCAGTGGTTAGCACTGTATATGGTGGCTCAGTGGTTAGCACTGTATATGGTGGCTCAGTGGTTAGCACTGTATATGGTGGCTCAGTGGTTAGCACTGTATATGGTGGCTCAGTGATTAGCACTGTATAAGGTGGCTCAGTGGTTAGCGCTGTATACGGTGGCTCAGTGGTTAGCACTGTATACGATGGCTCAGTGGTTAGCACTGTATACGGTGGCTCAGTGGTCAGCACTGTATACGGTGGCTCAGTGGTTAGCACTGTATGGTGGCTCAGTGGTTAGCACTGTATACGGTGGCTCAGTGGTTAGTACTGTATATGGTGGCTCAGTGGTTAGCACTGTATGGTGGCTCAGTGGTTAGCACTGTATATGGTGGCTCAGTGGTTAGTACTGTATATGGTGGCTCAGTGGTTAGCACTGTATGGTGGCTCAGTGGTTAGCTCAGTTGTTAGGACTGTATACAGTGACTCAGTGGTTAGCACTGTAAATGGTGGCTCAGTGGTTAGCTGTCTTCCCCTGTTCTCTGGGCCGTCTTTCCCTGTTCTCTGGCCCTATCCTATACCAGTGCGTCCCGCCGTCTTCTGCTGCTGTCCTATGTCCCTGTGTCCCCCTGTCCTCTGCCCGCGTCCCCCTGTCCTCTGCCCCTGTGTCCCCCTGTTCTCTGTCCCTGTGTCCCCCTGTCCTCTGCCCGTGTCCTCCTGTCCTCTGTCCCTGTGTTTCCCTGTCCTCTGGCCCTGTGTCCCTCTGTCCTGTGTCCCCCTGTCCTCTGCCTGTGTGCCCCTGTCCTGTGTGCCCCTGTTGTGTGTGTCCCTGTCCTCTGCCCCTGTTGTGTGCCCCTGTCCTCTGGCTGTGTTCTGTGTCCCCCTGTCCTGTGTCCCCCTGTCCTGTGTGGCCCTGTCCTGTGTGGCCCTGTCCTGTGAGGCCCTGTCCTGTGAGGCCCTGTCCTGTGAGGCCCGGTCCTCTGCCTGTGTCCCCCTGTCCTGTGTCCCCCTGTCCTGTGTCCCCCTGTCCTCTGCCCCTGTTGTGTCCCCCTGTCCTGTGTGCCTGAGTCCTCTGCTCCTGTTGTGTGTCCTCCTGTCCTGTGTGCCCCTGTCGGGTGTCCCCGTGTCCTGTGTGGCCCTGTCCGGTGTCACACTGTCCTGTGTCCCCCTGTCCGGTGTGCCTCTGTTCTGTGTCCCCCTATGCTGTGCGCCCCTGTTCTGTGTCCCCCTCTCCTGTGTGGCCTTGTCCTGTGTCCCTCTGTCCTGTGTGCCCCTGTCCTCTACCCCTGTTCTGTGTCCCCTTGTCCTGTGTGCCCATGTTGTGTCCCCATGTCCTGTCCCCATGCCCTGTGTGGCCTTGTCCTGTGTGGCTCTGTCCTGTGTGCCCCTGTTCTGTGTCCCCCTGTCCTCTGCCCCTGTTGTGTTCCTCTGTCCTGTGTGCCCCTGTCCTCTACCCCTGTTCTGTGTCCCCTTGTCCTCTGCCCCTGTTGTGTCCCCATGTCCTGTGTGCCCCTGAGCTGTGTCCCCCTGTCCTGTGCCCCTGTTGTGTCCCCCTGACCTGTGGCACTGTTCTTTGTCCCCCAGTCACGTGTTTCCTCTGCTGTCTGTATTCCTTGCACCGGCATTGAAGCCGGTCATGTGAGAGGGCGGGCTAATGAGACGTCACAGAGGGCCTGTCACATGACCGGCTTCAAAAAGAAAGTTTTTCTCGAGGCAGCAGAGCGGGGAGGGAGAAGTGTGGAGCGGCCGGGGGAGAGCGGGCGGTAGCGCTAGTACTGGGCGCCATATGCGGCGGGAGATGGTAGACACCGCTCCTCAGGAGATCAGCGGCTTGCACATGAGCGGCTGATCTCCCGACGGGCGCTGGGCGGTGACCTCAGCGCTATGTTGGTGGGATGGCGGAGTCCCTGCAGCGACATGTAATATGCAAGATGGCGCCGAAATCTCGCGAGATTTTGGACGCCATGTTGGAAATTACATGTCGCCGCAAGGAAAGCGCTGCTCCAGCTGCATGGCGTCAGCGAGGCTCCCGCGGTGATAGAACAGCGAGGGGCAGCGGTGAACTCGCAGCGGCGGGGCGGACGGGTGGGCGGCGGAGACGGCGGGTGGGCAACGGAGACTGCTCGCGATGACGCTACGCGTCATCGCTCGCAGTGCCGCAATGCATTCTGGGATTCGGCTACAACGCCCGAATCCCAAACTGCGGATTATATAAATAGATGGAATGGGCATTCCAGAGTGCTCCAGAGAGAGGGGGCGGTGGAGAGGAGGGTTAGTGTAGTGGGTTTTATATTTAAAAGATTGAGGCTGTTTCCATCAGCGCTGGTGAGAATCAAAGAAATACACCTTTCGTGATTTCCAAAAACTCTCCAAATCTTTATTATGTGTTCACATCTTAAACGCTTTCTAAGACATGGGTGTATCATGCATAAATTAAGGTATGTCTGACTTAGTAACGAATAACAGCATAGAAAGTTCCATAATTATCAAGACCACTCCCACTAAACAAGCTCTTTGTCCAAAAAGTAAAGCACCCTCCCAATAGAATTTATTTTGGAAGGTCTGAAGACATTTTAACCCCTTCACTACTTTAACAATCCTAATATCACCACATGCACCTGCGACCACATTTTAAGAATAGGGAGCAGGATGCTTCAGTATTTGGATGGATTGCAATGCAAGATAAAAAAATGCAAGTGTGAAACCACTCTAACTCATAGAGAAAAAAGATTTCTCTGCTAAGTCTCTTATATTTGCTGGTACTATTGATTTATGAACTATTGGTTGAAAGTAAGTTGAAATTCCCAATTAAGGAATCAATAGTTTTGTATGAAAATTTGCAAACCTGATCTACTTTTCATACTTTTTATTACATATTTATCTTCCCTAATGTAAACTACTCTTCTTGTCATGTATCACTGTCAATAATTTTTACATTTCGACAAATATATATTTTTAAATACTTGATATATTGTTACCATGGCAACAATCAATATTTTCCCCTCAATAAAGCTTTCACTCTAAATTTCACTGTTTTATCTTGTTTTACAAGGTTTTTCCATATAGTAATTTATACTTTTAAATTACCGTAAGTAGTATGTTCAAGTTTGAGATCACTCAAAGTTAAAATAAAATATCACAAACACATTGGTACTTATCTTATGTTTGGTATAATTTTTGTTCAAACTTGAATACAAAGAGTATAAATAATAAATATGTAAATTACATTCAACAATAGGCATTAACATTAAAACCACAGTCAAATGAAGATGGGCTACTTTATCGAGTAGAATTTAATTTGACCCAAACACTTACAAAAACCTGCATTTTGTAGAACATAGATTATTTTTTTATTGACCCGCGCATATTTATCAAAGTGACAGTCAGCTGCTGCCACTATCTTGTTGTACAGTAAATGGCCTGCAAAACATTAAAAAGAAAAAAACCTCATTGCAAAGCACTCTTCTGCTCCTTCGTTGCATTGCATCTCCTGCCCGGTGCTCACTTTAGGCCTTGGCTTCCACCTTGCAGGTCCCTGGGCATGCTGTGGGCCCTACTCATGGCTAGAAGTTCTGACCTGGAATGAAAACCAGGCCAGAGATGTGATATTATGGAGTTGTGGTGGACTAAAAAGTCGGAACATCCGGAAGGAGAGCAGTGAGTTTAATATGTATTAATTTCTTGTTAACCTATTAAAGCTTCATATCTCTTTAACCATCCCCACTGCTCATAGGCAGCGCTCTGATTCTCAATGCCTTTGATATGTTTCATCTTTGACCCAATGATCACTCTAGGTCAGGATTTCCAAAAGCAAGCTGTCTTCAGAGTTCACCGTGCATGCTACAGGGCGCACTTACAGCCAGAAGTCCCAGCCTTGAGTGAGCACCTAGTCAGAATTTTGATTGGAATAAGGAGCATAAGACCAGGCATTGAGCAGAGAGCAGCAGGAGCATCTTGGAGAGGAGAGTGGTGGGTAAGTATCAGTATTTTTTTCTTTTTTTTTTAAATCTTACATCTATTACACTCTGAGGTCTGGAGAATTTAGAGCATATTAAAAATATATTAATCCCATCACCCCCGAGCCAGTTTTCACCTTCATAATACGGCCATTTTTTTTTCAATTCTGAACCATGTGTCACTTTATAATGTTATATCTCTGGAATGCTTCAACAAATCCCAGTGATTCCAATAATGTTGGACTTCACATTAGTGGTAAATGTAGGATGATATTTTTAGAGTTTATTTGTGAAAAAAATCAGAAATTTGGTGAAAATGTCACAATTTTCAAAGTTTGAATTTTTATACCAAGAGAGTTATATCACACAAAATAATTAATAAAAAAAACATTTCCCACATGTTTACTTTACATCAGCACAATTTCTGAAACATAATTGATTTTTATTAGGAAGTTAGAAGGGTTCAAAATTCATCAGTAATTTCTCGATTTCCAATAAAAAGTACAAAACCATTTTTTTAGTGACCACATCACATTTGAAGTGACTTTGAGGGGCCTATGTAACAGAAAACACCCAAAAGTGACACCATTCTAAAAACTGCACTACTCAAAGCCACATTCAATAAGTTACCGTATATACTCGTGTATAAGCCGACCCGTGTATAAGCCGACCCCCCTACTTTTGCCCCCAAAATCTGGGAAAACCTATTGGCTCGTGTATAAGCCGAGGGTAGACCCCAGCACAGGTATACAGCCGCCAGCAGTGTGGTATACAGGCCCCCCCCAGTGGTATACAGGCCTCCCCAGTGGTAGTATACAGCAGCCCCAGCAGCCCCAGTGGTAGTATAGAGCAGCCCCAGCAGCCCCAGTGGTAGTATACAGGAGCCCCAGCAGCCCCAGTGGTAGTATACAGCAGCCCCAGCAGCCCCAGTGGTAGTATACAGGAGCCCCAGCAGCCCCAGTGGTAGTATACAGGAGCCCCAGCAGCCCCAGTGGTAGTATACAGGAGCCCCAGCAGCCCCAGTGGTAGTATACAGGAGCCCCAGCAGCCCCAGTGGTAGTATATAGGAGCCCCAGCAGCCCCAGTGGTAGTATACAGGAGCCCCAGCAGCCCCAGTGGTAGTATACAGGAGCCCCAGCAGCCTCAGTAATCCAGGGCCCCCCCTCGCGCTCCGGAAACCTGTAAAGTAAAATCTTTATACTTATCACTGTCCCCGCCGCCTGCCGCTGCCGACATCACGATCCCCGGCTTCATCCGTCTGTCTTCTTCCGGCTTCCTGTTCGTCGCAGGCAATGACGTCATTGTATACGCAAGCCGTCACTGACTCGCGTATAAGCCGAGGGGGTACTTTTCAGCCCAATTTTTGGGCTGAAAAACTCGGCTTATACGCAAGTATATACGGTAAATATCCCTTTAGGTGCTTCACAGGAACTAAAGCAATGTGAAAAAAATTGAGTTTACTTTTTCTAGCAACAATTTTATTTTAGACTCAAATATTGAATTTGCACAATGGTAACATGAGAAAATGTAGTGTAAAACAAAATGATGTTTTCAGCAATACAATTTTTATGTATGTATGGCTTATTGATCGCAATTTATCCCACTACTTTGTCAGCCGTATGATGAACATACATAGTTTATCTATATTTTTTATTTATTTTTTCAGTGTTCACTGAAGGGATTAACTAGTGTGACAGCTTTATAGTGTGGATTGTTAAGCACATGGCAATACCAATATATGTATTTTTTTTGGGGGGGTGGGCTGCTTTTGTTTTTTTTTCGTAAATAAAACTATTTATTGGAATATATTTTTTATTTTTTGTTCATTGTTTTCTGATTTTTTTCAATGTTTGGGTTTTTTATTTGACTTTTTAACTTAATCACTATATGAGACAATACCTTATACTGTTCTGATTGCGGCTGCACTGTATTGCAATGCTCGATCATTGCAGTACAGCTGTCAGAGCTGCAGTGTCACAAGCCTCATGGATTAAGCTACAGGCTTGCCATAGTCAGATGACACTGAAGTTATCATGGTGACCCGGGTCACCATGGCGACAGTCAGGCCCTCGCAATAATTTACGGGGGCATAAGATACCTTTCACATCAGCGATTTTGCCCATTCACAGCAAATCCAGCAGGTTTGCAGCATCTGCCGCGTAACGGAACACTTGCAACAAGCCTGCAGCAAGCCCCATTCATTCCCTATGGGACTTGCAGACAGGGGCAGCAAGTGCGATTTTGCTGGATCTGGCACTTACGTCAAGTCAAAAACCCGAGTTTTTTGCACTGCCGTAAGTTCCAGTTCTGCCTGATCCTGCAAAACCACACTTGCCGCCAGGCTTGGACTGAGCCTCCGGGTAACCGGTTAAAAGTGATGGTGGGCCCCGAGGCATTGTGGCCCCGCCCCCCCTAGCCCCGCCCCCAGAGGTTGCTCCTCCATATGCCTCATACAGGGAGCTGAATGACCCCGGAAGTAGCAGCTCTTGCACTTCTGGGGTCATCTTTCAGCTTCCTGTGTCAGAGCAGCTGCAGCTTGTTCAGCGTGTGAGGAGTGAGGTGACATGATCTCACCACACTGCAGGACATCACCACAGAGTGAGGAGGAGGAGGACGATCCCGGAGCAGCAGGACACAGGAGAAAGAGCAGGTGAGTGAACTGCTCCTAGACCTGAAGATGGGGGAGATGAGGCAGGAAGGCTAATGCTGCAGGCTGGAGGGGGGATGGGGCAGGAAGGCTTATGCTGGAGGTGGGGGGGATTATTGAGAGGCTAATGCTGCAGGCTGGAGGGGGATGGGGCAGGAAGGCTTATGCTGGAAGTGGGGATGGGGCTGGAAGGCTAATGCTGCAGGCTGCAGGGGGATGGGGCAGGAAGGCTAATGCTGCAGGGGGATGGGGCAGGAAGGCTTATGCTGGAAGGGGAGATGGGGCAGGAAGGCTAATGCTGCAGGATGGAGGTGGGATGGGGCTGGAGGGCCAATGCTACAGGCTAGGGGGGATGATTGAGAGGCTAATGCTACAGGTTGGGGGGGGGGAGTGATGGAGAGGCTAATGCTGCAGGCTGGGGACATGATGGGGCAGGAGGGATAATGCTGCAGGCTGGGGACGTGATGGGGCAGGAGCGATAATGCTGCAGGCTGGGGACGTGATGGGGCAGGAGGGATAATGCTGCAGGCTGGGGACGTGATGGGGCAGGAGGGATAATGCTGCAGGCTGGGGACGTGATGGGGCAGGAGGGATAATGCTGCAGGCTGGGGACGTGATGGGGCAGGAGGGATAATGCTGCAGGCTGGGGACGTGATGGGGCAGGAGGGATAATGCTGTAAGCTGGGGACGTGATGGGGCAGGAGGGATAATGCTGCAAGCTGGGGACGTGATGGGGCAGGAGGGATAATGCTGCAGGCTGGGGACGTGATGGGGCAGTAAGGCTAATGCTGCAGGCTGGAGGGGGGATGGGGCAGGAGGGATAATGCTGCAGGCTGGAGGGGGTATGGGGCAGGAGGGATAATGCTGCAGGCTGGGGACGTGATGGGGCAGGAGGGATAATGCTGGAGGGGAGATGGGGCAGGAGGGATAATGCTGCAGGCTGGGGACGTGATGGGGCAGGAGGGATAATGCTGCAGGCTGGGGACGTGATGGGGCAGGAGGGATAATGCTGCAGGCTGGAGGGATTATGGGGCAGGAGGGCTAATGCTACAGGCTGGGGGGATGATGGGGAGGCTAATGCTACAGGCTGCGGAGGATTATGGGGTAGGAGGGCTAATGCTGCAGGCTGGGGGGATTATGGGGCAGGAGGGCTAATGCTGCATGCTGGGGGGATTATGGGGCAGGAGGGCTAATGCTACAGGCTGTGGGGGGGATGATGGGGAGGCTAATGCTGCAGGCTAGGGGGGTGTTGGGGCAAGAAGGCTAATGCTACAGGGGGGGAATTGGGCAGGAATATTTATGCTATTGGCTGGGGATAATGGGGGAGGCCGATTCTATAGGCTGGGGATGATGGGGGAGGCTGATGCTATAGGCTGGGGATGATGGGGGAGGCTGATGCTATAGGCTGGGGATGATAGGGGAGGCTGATGCTTTAGGCTGGGGATGATGAGGGAGGCTGATGCTATAGGCTGGGGATGATGGGGAGGCCGATGCTATAGGCTGGGGATGATGGGGAGGATGATGCTATAGACTGGGGATGATGGGGGAGGCTGATGCTATAGGCTGGGGATTATGGGGAGGAAGGTTAACGCTTTAGACTGGGGATTAGGGGTCATATTACTGTAGACAGGGGGGCTATTAATATGGAAAAGTTTTTAGAGTAGCTTTTACCATATGCTGGGGTTCATGAGGTGGCTATTACTGTAGATTAGGACTGAGAGGGGCTTTTACTGTAGACAGGGGGTAAGGGTGTCTTACAGAGTGAGGGATAATGCAAGGGACAAAATAGATGGAGGACAATGTGCGTGGATCAATATGGAGTGGAGAAATGAAAGGGAATCAGTATGAAGAGTGGGACAGTGTGGGGGTCTCAGCAGTGTGAGGGGTTTCATTATTGAGAAGGAGCAGCATTGGGGGGACAGTATAGAGGGGGGCAGTGAGGGCACAGTATGAAGTTGCGACAACATGAGTGGGACATTGTGAAGAAGGAGCAGCGTGATGTGAGGACAGTGTGGAGGTCATAGTTCATAATTGAGGAAATTATGGTAGGTATAATTTATAAGGGGCACAGTGTGGAGTTTATTAGGGGTCAGTGTGACAGTCATACTATACAAGGGCAGATAGTGTGGCGGGATTATTTTAGAGGAGAGGATAGTGTGGAGGTAATGTACCGTAAAAGGGACAGTGAGGTGAGCAGTATTTCTTTATTTGCAGGGGCACAGCATAGGGCTTATTTAAGACACAACATGGGTGGTTATTTTTTATTCAGGAGCATTATAATGACAATGTTATTTTTTTTAAGATCATTGTGTCGGGATGTGCTGCAGAGGATCGGAGAATAGGGAAGTCTACAGAGACGAGCTGTGGATGTGAAGTCATTATGGAGTCAGGCACGTGACAAAACAGCGATTGGTGAATATATTATGACAGAGACCTTACACTACACTAACATTTACACAGATTTAGGGGCTTTTTTAAATATTTGCAGAACATCTAATTTATTTAATATGCAAATGAGGGTGCTTTGTTGCATCGTTTCGCCCTCATATTTGTACATTAAAGCAAGTCTTTTGTCTTTATTGACAGCACTCAAGTGAGTGCGTGCTGTCTAAAAAAAGCCAGGCACAGTACCACTTCTCCTGTCCTGTATACTGGGTGTAATCCTCAGTATCTGTATTATTCTGTATATATACACTGCACAGTACCACTTCTCCTGTCCTGTATACTGGGTATAATCCTCAGTATCTGTATTATTCTGTATATATAAACTGCACAGTACCACTTCTCCTGTCCTGTATACTGGGTGTAGTCTTCAGTGTCTGTATTATTCTGTATATATACACTACCACTTCTCCTGTCCTGTGTACTGGGTGTAATCCTCAGTATGTATATTATTCTGTATATACTGTATACATTGCACAGTACCACTTCTCCTGTCCTGTATACTGGGTGTAATCTCAGTATCTGTATTATTATGTATATATACACTGCACAGTACCACTTCTCCTGTCCTGTTGTGAGAGGCGGTATTGGACTTTGATTTTCAGCATTTAATTGTTGTTTGAATTAATTATCCCCAATATGGTGTCATCACTCCTCTTCTGTATAGCTCATGACTTTCCCTTCACTGTGGATTTGATCGCTGGGGCCCCACAATCCTGGGAAATGTAGCTTTGAAGAGTAACATGTAAATGTAGCTGTGGTTGATTTTCCTTTTCTGCACCATTCACATGTGGCTCTTCAGATAACTCCTCTAAGAAAGTAATGAGGCGATGACAACGTAAAAGCGACGTTCACTGGTCGGGGCTGATGGGTGATATAGTATGTGGGCTGGTGGGGTTTGTTTTCCAGGGCTGCTTTTTGGTCCCAGTCCGGCCCTGCTGCCAGCCCTGACAGCGTGTATGCTGTGAGGAGCAGAGAGAGCACTGTCTACAGCCGGGACTTCTTCACACAGCAGGCAGTGCCAGAGCGAGGATGAGGTGTGTGGGCAGGGACAGCGCGTGAAGTCCTGCATCCCACATGAAGAGGAGCAGACAGCGCTGCAGCAACAGTGTGGAAGTAGATGAGGTATGTGTGCCCCCCAGCAACAGCTGCAGCAATCAGTGTGCCTCCCCCAGCAGCAGCCACATGTCTCCCCCTTGGCACCAGCAATATGTGCCCCCCCCCCTTAGCAGCAACATTACTGTGCTCCTTCATCTGCAGCAATAAACAATATGTGTACCCCCAAGAAGAAGCTGCAGCAATCAGTGTGCCTCCCACAGCAGCAGCTATATGTCTCTCCCTTAGCACCAGCAATATGTGCCCCCCCCCCTGTAGCAGCAACAATCAGTGTCCTGTCCCCTCAGCAGCAACAATATGTGTGTGTACCCGTGCAACATGGAGGGGGTCCATCCTGTGCAGCACGCAGGGGGTCCCGTGCAGCACGCAGGGGGTCCCGTGCAGCACACAGGGGGTCCCGTGCAGCACGGACAGGGTCCCGTGCAACACGCAGGAGGCCCTGTGCAACATGCAGGGGATACTGTGCAACATGGAGGGGGGTCATGTGGTGGTATATACAATACAGTGGTGGTATTACTATGTGGAGGGCACAGTGGTGGTATTACTATGTGGAGGGCACAGTGGTGACATTATTATGTGGGGCAGTAAGAGGAGCGCTGTTTTTGTACCACGCAGCATGTGCAGTAATAGGGACAGCAGCAATGGCTCAGTATTGGGGAATCAGTAGGATGAGGAGTTTGTCCAGTTTGGGAATAGATCGGGCTGGAAATGTGAGATGTCAGATGTGTCTTTGCTGTAATCTATGTAGATGGCTGGAGAAGTTGTCATGTCCGTCTGGGGACCTAGAATGGGGGAACATGGGGGCCCAAGACGTTATTACTATATGGGGGCCAGAATGAGGAACATGCATTATTGGTTTACGGTGGGAAGTGGGGACATATTTACTGTAGGGGCCAATCAGGCGACATTATTACTGCTGTAATATAATTTACTTTTCCACGAGGGGAACCAAAGGGAGGCCTTGTTACTGTGCGAGGCGGCACGATGTCGCTTTTTTGGTCGTTTGATGTAGTGTAGAAATCTTGGGAAAAGTGTGGGATGTGCTATGGAAGTGATCAGTTCTATACAGTAGATAACTGTGTTATTTTCTGCAGAGATGAGTCCTGGCTAGAAGACGTGATATTTGTCTGCGACAGGGGAAGAAGAAACCTGAAGATGAATGACTTCACCAAGATACAGCTCTGGTGAGTAGGTGTATTACCTATCCACGCACACTATACACTATATACAGAGCTCCTGTGTATAATGTCACTGGTGATCTCTGCATCACCTGTACACTGACACTATATAGAGAGCTCCTGTGTATAATGTCACTGGGGATCTCTGCATCACCTGTACACTGACACTATATACTGAGCTCCTGTGTATAATGTCACTGGGGATCTCTGCATCACCTGTACACTGACACTATATATTGAGCTCTTGTGTATAATGTCACCGGTGATCACTGTATTACCTGTACATTGACACTATATACTGAGCTCCTGTGTATAATGTCACTGGGGATCACTGCATTACCTGTACATTGACACTATATACTGAGCCTGTGTATAATGTCACGGGGGATCACAGTCTTACCTGTACACTGACACTATAAACTGAGCTCCTGTGTATAATGTCACTGGGGATCTCTGCATCACCTGTACACTGACACTATATACTGAGCTCCTGTGTATAATGTCACTGGGGATCTCTGCATCACCTGTACACTGACACTATAAACAGAGCTCCTGTGTATAATGTCACTGGTGTTCTCTGCATCACCTGTACACTGACACTATATACAGAGTTTCTATGTATAATGTCACTGATAATCACTGTATTTACACTGGCCAAATATACAGAGCTTTTTTTAATCTTCATTATTGTAGTATTATTGGTCAGTATTCACACTGAAGAAGAAACAGCTGGGCACCACAGAGTACTGACATGTAGTAGTGGGTCTGGCACCAAACTTGTGGTTTATCAGGTAAGAGGAGAGGGGAAGGAGCAGACGACGGCAAACCATTTTGAGCTGGGTGGTGCTTCTATGGGTTGACCGGATTTTATTGGTCACTATGTAGTGGCATTATGTGCTCTGGTCATGGTGTTGTGTATTTGTCCCTTGAATGTGGAATTATTCAATTACAATATGTCGGTTATATGTGGTCTTATCATGGTGTGGCAGTATTTATACCTTGCACGTGGTAGTATTTGATCACAGTTTAATTAGTAATATGTGCTCTGATCACAGTGTGGTGGTATGTCTCCTTTACATGTGGTATTACTGGTCTTGGTATAGTGGATTGTGGTTGATTATTAGTTTTTTTCTGATATCAATAAGGGGAAAATTCTTTATTTCCAGTAGATATTAAAAACTTGGTTGCTTAACCCCTTCCTGTCCTGTGACACAGCAGCAGCAAAATGCACTTACAGAGGTTCTCCAGAGAAAGCAAGTAATTATCTCGTCTAAGGCCACGTTCACACAGTGAGTATTTGGTGAGATTTTCACTTCAGTATTTATAAGACAGAAGCAGGAGATGGTGAGAAATGCAGAACATATGACCTCTGATAGCTCCACTCCTGGTTTTGTCTTACAAATACCGAGGTAAAAAACTCACCAAATACTCAGTGTGTGCACATGGCCTAAGGATGTGATAAGGTATTAGTTGGTGGGGGTGCAACTGCTGAATGTGCAGCTTTTATCCCCATTATGTGTCCAAAAAATAGAAAAATATCCAGCATAGAGTCTTGGGATCTAGATCTTTAAAAATTCATTATATTAGAAAAGTATTAAAAAGCACATTTAAATCAATGTCCTTAAAGACAGTCCTTAGTCATAGGTTTGTTTTGTCCCCATTAGACTGGAGGTGATGTACAACTTGATCATGATCCCTTCACTCCCTCAGTGGCGGTGAGCGCTGTGTCTTTTTCTGGGAGCTCCAATGATAATGAATGGAGCCGCAGTCACATCATTACCGGCCGCTGCAGTTAATAAAAGGGGTAAAAGTGCCACATTCTTCCGACGATGTGGTTTTGATTGGTCGGATTCCACCAATAACTAAGTGATCACCTGCTGATCCTGACGATTGATGGTAACTTGTTTTCACCAAAGTATCCCTTTAATGTACACTACAGTAATGGTACATCGCAGTAATGGTGAGCGCAGAGTTATGTGCAGGAGTAACCGCTATAATGGGTATAACAGCTAACAGGTATTTGCATATAGCGGGTGAGTGGGCCCCTGGAGTCAATTTCCCTGGTGGGCCCCAGACACCCCAGTCCGACCCTGCTTGCCGCACCTGACTGCAAGTCCCATAGGGAATGAAAGGGACTTGCTGCAGGCTTGTCGCAAGTGTTCCGTTACGCGGCAGATGCTGCAAACCTGCTGGATCTGCTGTGAATGGGCAAAATCGCTGATGTGAAAGGCACCTTATCCAGTAGATAGAAAATATTAAAAATGCAGAGTCCTTGGCAGTTGATACTATTAAATAGCTAACTGAAAGATTATAACACATTACAAGCTATCAAGACTATACAGGTCGGTTCATCAGGCATGATATAATAGAAAATCTGGACAGTCACATATTTATACATTTCCACAACCTCCCATATTGATAGTTCTGCTTCACAGCACTTGTGTTATTTCCTGCCCTATTCTCATATCCTGTTGTGTATACATTTGTGAATTCAGAATTTGTGTTACTATGAACCTGATGAAGATGCTTTAGAGTCTGGAAACATTGCTATTTATTGCCATCTTTTTAGTTAACCATGAAAAGGTCTCAACCACTGAGGACTCTCAATTTAAATAATTAGTGACTTCAATTGGAGTTACATACACAGTTTAGTGCAGTGGCTCATTTCATGTATTTATCTCATTATTTGTGTGTATTTAGATTTTAATTAGTGCTTTTCTGATAACTACCCTGTCATTTCTTAACCTCCTCTAGCCTCTTACTGAGTTTCCATCAGCGTAACAGCACAGTGAGCCTTTACCTACTGCAAACAAGTTCAATCCGGTTAACTATTTGGTTGAATAAAAATAATGGTAATTACATATATGCACATTTCCATTCTTTAATGATTGTCATTTACCGTATTTTCATTTTTACAATGCACCATTTTCTCTCCAGAATGTAAAGATTCTTTACAAGCTTAAATTAACATATAAAATAACAGATTAATATAAAAAAAATGGTTTCTTGCCCAAGTGTGCTTTTAAAATTGTAAAGCATTGTATGATACTGTGGCATACATAACATGGACACAACCAATTAATTATAATTATACTACAGTGGATAAATCTAGAAAGGCAAATGGAGTTATATAATCTTTATCTTGATCTTTTTTCCATGGAACGTTTGTGCTTATTTATTTTTATTTTTTAGCTGGGTTATAATGCAGTCAATGACATTGCCCAGTGCATATTATGAAAAAATAAATATATACTGGTAGTTGTCCCATTAGCTACTTAACCAGTTTGATAATTCCTACAAGTATAGAAATAGTTATCTACTAAGAAGCCAGACTGTCCGCTACAATACTAAGATAAAAATGTGAAAAATACCTTTCTTTAAATGAACAGAAAATTTATACATGTGGGAAATAATGTTTGAGTTGAGCACTTTGGGTCCATAACAGAAGGCAGTTAAATAAGTCTCTACTATCATAGATCTTCAGATTGGAAAAAAAATCTTATAAGGCATAATGGCTTCAGTGCTGCTTCATTCACAATATCACAGCCAGTACTGTAAGCATGTCACTCAGGGGAAGACATACCATTGCTACAACCTGTGTAACCCCACTGAGATTCAAGAGGTAAGTGGGCCCACTTCCACCTTCAAAGCAGGTGGAATTTTTCATTTTGATGAATTATTGGACCCACACACTGTTCTTACACAAGGTCCTCTTTTGTCTGTGTCTGCCAGTGATGTCACAAATAACTGGTATTTTTTAAGCAATCCATAAAGATATCTTCTGCCATATCAGTCTCGTCCAGATCTATGTCTTGTTCCTGAGTAAATTGGTCATTGTCTTCATCTGATGTGGAGGGCCGAGTCAAGATGATCCGAGGTATCTACCAGAAACAGGGGAAAAATAATTCTGTTATAATGGTATCTTACATACTTTTAATACCTGATATAAAAATAGTTTTCATCCAAAATGCATAACATAGTGAAAGGTTTGTAAGTGGCTTATCAACCTAAATAAGTACTTTTTCGAACAAGGTTTGCCTATTTCAAATTCGGCACAAACATTGAAGATTCATTTCTTGATCATAAATCCGACCAATCTGCTATAAAGTTAGCAAATGCAGCTTTGTCCAGAAAAATGTTCAAAACTTTAAAAATGACCTAAAACTTTCCAAGAAGGTTTGGAGCCAAAACGCTCATTGAAACACCCAGTGGCATATAACCCTATAGGTTATAACCTATAGGTTAGCTGAGTTCACAGCCATCGGGTTTACCAGTTTCTTTCAACCTAGTGAATTTAAGACAGCTTTAAAAGAATGTTTTTAAGCTTCCTCGAGTTTCCAGGTGTTAGGACACCTGGAGGCTGTGAAACTTTAGAAGTGTGGTAGATCTGCCAGAATCTGTAAACTAAAGGAACCTTAAAATTTCCTTTAAACATCCCTTTAAGAGAGCTTTTAATTTTTTTAAAGAGAGAAAACCTTTATTATTGCAGAGGGTCAGTGGGTAAGCAGTGTGCGAGGCCACATTGTCTGCACTTATCTGCTTACAATTCAGATGAAAATAGCATATGTCCATTTATATGCATAACATACATGTTCTTATAGGTTTTTTCACATAAATCACTATAACATGGATATTGCTTTTTGAAAATGTGCAATATCTTTTTTCTTTTTCTTCCATAGATTTAGATTACAGAATTTTGACATGTGCACAAGTGTGTTATATCATTAATCTTGGGTGTAGTTAGTTATTTTAATGACTTGTAAGCACATGTGTGTATATAGAGATGTTCACTTTATACATGTCTATGCCTTAAGTCAGAGCATTTTTTGCTCGAAATAAGTAGGACTGTGATTTTAACCTATTTTATATGCACTAGATAGAAAATTTCTGTTGAATGTGGCAATACCTCATATGTGGCTCTGTAGTTTTGTTTGGCCACACGGTAGGGGAAGTATGCTTTGCGCATTGCAGAGCTCCTAAGTGCAAGAGCAAAAGAATTGTGATCCCATTTTGGAATTGACTCCCCTCTGGTAATACATCTATGAGTATAATCACTATTTTGACTCCATGGGTAATTTACAGAAATTAACAGGGGATGTTGAAGAATGAATATTGCAAATCTGCCATTGTATTGCCCATACAGTGTAGAAGCTTGTGCTTCTGAAAAAATGAACTTAGTAACTAAGTGGTCTCTACTCACTACTATACTGATAGATGTGTTAACGGTAACTGCATTTTAGGTACACTGTAGGGCACTGAAGGGATGGGAACACTTTGGATTTGAGAATGCAGTTTGGCTGATTTTCTTTTGGGGGTTGGACAAAGATGAGCTATTGGGCTCTTCCAGAGCCTTTGTGCTACCAGTACCATGGAAACACCCTGTATTTCCATTAACAGAAGGGGACTTGTTTTATATTTGTGAAATGAGTTGAAGATTTTACTGGGAAATTTTAAAATGACATATGGATCACATTTGTCCTGTGCTCTATGCTGAGCACTTACATTGATGTTTACATCCAAATCTCAAAAAGCCGCAACACATCATGAGGTCTATGTAAGACCTGGTGCCATGCGACTCAGCTCACTCTATCCTGGAAATAGTCTTGGGAGAGGTGCTGAAGAAGGGATAGTGTATTAGAGTGATAATTGCCTTACAATCCTTGCTGCTGCAACATAAAAATATCTATTCTATTCTCTAATAATACCATTCTTAGCTGAATTTAGTGATGAGCTAGCTGCTGGAGAAGGGATAGTGTATTAGAGTGGTAATTGCCTTATAGTCCTTGCAACTGCAACATAATAAAAGTATTCTATTCTCTAAAAATACCACTCTTAGATGCATGTCATGTACAAAGAGCTACTGGAGAAGGGATAGTGTATTACACAAGTGGTCAAAATTGTTGGCAACCCTCGTTTAATGGAAGTAAATCTCACAATGGTCACAGAAGTAACTTAACACTAGAAGTCCCAGAGAGGGTCATTTGACCTTTTTACCATTGAAAACCAAGGATCCTTTAAATTCCCGGGACTTCTAGTGTTAAATCTGACAAAAGTAATCTATTATATAATCACGAATCGGAAAAGCGCCCCTTCACGCGCACTTTCCGATGTCGTCATGTGGATACGAATTTAACATTGGGCGCGAAGCGCCCAATGCTGCGCGAGCAATGGCCGCGAGGCCATTGCGAGTCGCTGGCCCAGGGCGAGCAATGGCCGCGAAGCGGCCATTGCGAGCCGCTGGCCCAAAATCGATCCACAGGCCCGGCTACAACCTTAGCGATTTACCGCTCAGGTAGCGCGAGCAATGGCCGCGAGGCCATTGCGAGTCGCTGCCTGAGCCGCAAATCCCTACCCGGGGACCATGGAGCGGAGGCGGCACTGCCGCCTCCGCTCCCCGCTACCCACAATTCGCCACCCCCCCCATGTCCGCACAGCCCGCCCCCATCAATGTCCCCACAGCCGACCCCCATGTCCGCACAGCCGACCCCCATGTCCGCACAGCCCACCCCCAGCAATGTCCGCACAGCTCACCCCCATGTCCGCACAGCCCGCCCACATCAATGTCCGCACAGCCCACCCCCATGCCCGCACAGCCGACCCCCATGCCCGCACAGCCGACCCCCATGCCCGCACAGCCGACCCCCATGCCCGCACAGCCGACCCCCATGCCCGCACAGCCGACCCCCATGTCTGCACAGCCCGCCCCCATCAATGTCCGCACAGCCCACCCCCATGTCCGCACAGCCGACCCCCATGCCCGCACAGCCGACCCCCATGCCCGCACAGCCCACCCCCATGTCCGCACAGCCCACCCCCATGTCCGCACAGCCGACCCCCATGCCCGCACAGCCGACCCCCATGCCCGCACAGCCGACCCCCATGCCCGCACAGCCGACCCCCATGCCCGCACAGCCGACCCCCATGCCCGCACAGCCGACCCCCATGCCCGCACAGCCGACCCCCATGCCCGCACAGCCCACCCCCATGCCCGCACAGCCGACCCCCATGTCTGCACACCCACCCCCAGCAATGTCCGCACAGCTCACCCCCATGTCCGCACAGCCCGCCCCCATCAATGTCCGAAAAAACCCCCATGTCCGCACAGCCGACCCCCACTAATGTCCACACAGCCCCCCCATGTCCGCACATACTTACATGTCTTCTTAGTCATCTGATCGTCCGTCCGGCCAGGCGTCCTCTTCGTCCGGCCCCGGGGATCTTCTGTCTTCTTCCAGCTCCGACGTCCTCTTCTCTTCTCATTCAGATACAATGGACGACAAATCCGCCATTGTATCTCAATGAGATATGAGCGGCTCTTCTGATTGGTCGCTGTCTACTGCCCTCAGCCAATCAGAAGAGCCCCTCATTGAGCTCGAATTCTGATTGGTCGGCGTCCAATCCGAAATCGGGCTCACTGCCCATAGACATGTATTAGCGGTGTGTCCGCGATTTTACGGCCGACAAATAGAACCAGGTGGCCGGCCATAAAATCGCCGACACACCGCTAATGTATGTCAATGGGAAAAATAGCGGACCTGAATGAGAACTGTCTCACTTAAAATAAATAATAAATTAAATAATAAAAAAATAATTTAAAAATAATTAAAAAATAATAAAAAATAATAATAAAAAAATAATAAAAAATTAAATAAAAATAATAATAAAAAAAATAAATATATGCTAATCAGCTCAGCCATTTTGGCGGACCTGAATGAGAACTGTGTCTCACTTAAAATAAATAATAAATTAAATAATAAATAAAATAATTTAAAATAATTAAAAAATAATAAAAAATAATAATAAAAAAATAATAAAAAATTAAATAAAATAATAATAAAAAAAAAAATATATGCTAATCAGCTCAGCCATTTTGGCGGACCTGAATGAGAACTGTGTCTCACTTAAAATAAATAATAAATTAAATAATAAATAAAATAATTTAAAAATAATTAAAAAATAATAAAAAATAATAATAAAAAAATAATAAAAAAATTAAATAAAAATAATAATAAAAAAAATAAATATATGCTAATCAGCTCCAGCCCTTTTGGCGGACCACAAGGAGAACTGTGTCACTTAAGATAAATAATAAATTAAATAATAAATAAAATAATTTAAAAATAATTAAAAAATAATAAAAATAATAATAAACAAAATAATAAAAAATTAAATAAAAATAATAATAAAAAAAAAAAAAATGCAGACCTGAATACACTGCTCTACACTCTCACTTAAAAAAATAATAAATTATAATAAAAAAAAAATTAAAAATAATTACAAAATTAATAAAAAAAATAAAAAAAAAAAAAATAAATAAAAAATAATAAAAATAATAAAAAATAATCTAATAATAAAATGCTAATAATAATATCTAATGCTAATAATAATGCTATTAATGCTAATAATTAATCTGATTCAAGCTTAAATAAATATAAATTAAATAATAATATAAATAGATATCTATTAATTAATAATGTAAAAAGTATAATAAAATATATAATCTAAATAATGTATAATAAATGTATAATAATAAAATAATAATAATAAATAATAAAATAATAATCATATTAATGCTATATATGCTATATCAGCATCTATATAGAAACTATGCTATTAAATTAATTAATAAAAATAATATAATATAATAATAATAAATAATTAAAATATAAAAATAAAAATAATAATAATAATAATATAATAAAAAAATAATAAATAAAAATGATAATAATTAAATAAATAATTAATGCTAAAATAATAATGCTACTAATGCTATAATAATGCTATTAATGCTAAATTATGCTATTAATCATAAATAAATAATTAATTAAGCATATATAATAATAATTATAATAATAATTAATTAATAAATAAATGATATAATTATAAATATATATAATAAATAATTATTAATCTATTAATGTAATAATAATGAATAATTAATTAATAATGATAATGTAATAATGCTAGTAATTTGCTATTATAATTGCTATTAATGCTAATATAAAGCTAATAATATTAAAATATATTAAATAATTAAATAAATGCTAATAAATAATGCTATTAATGCTAATAATAATCTATTAATCTATAATAATTATTAATCTAAATAATCTATAATAATCTAATAATTATTATATATGCTAATACTAATATTGGACTATAATATGACTTTTAATATGTATATATAATAATGTTATTAATGTATAATAATACATAATGTAATAATAATAATGCTAATAATAAATACTATTAATGCTAATTGTATAATAATGCTATTAATTAATCATAATAATGCTATTAATTAATAATTATAATCTAATATAAAATTATTAATTAATGCTATATAACTATATGCATTAAAATGTATTATGCTATTATTAATGCTAATAATGTATATTAATATAATGCTAATAATAATTATTATAATTATAATAATATTAATCTATTAATATTATAATTAATGATTAATACTAATTAATAATATTATATTATATAATTATTAATGCTACTAATAAATGCTATTAATGCTATAATAAATAATGCTATTAATGCTATAATAATTATAAATCTATATTAATTCTAATAATGCTATTAATAAATAAGTAAAATAATCATTAATGCTAATAATAATGCTATTAATGCTATTAAATGCTATTAATGTATATGCTAATATACTATTAATGTATATTAATGCTATTAATGCTAATAATAATACTATTAATGCTAATTAATGCAATAATAATGCTATTAATGCTATTAATAATGTTATTAATGCTATTATTAATGCTATAATGCTATTATTAATTTATTAATGCTAATAATAATGCTATTAATGCTATTAATAATGTTATTAATGCTATTATTAATGCTATATAATGCTATTATTAATGCTATTTATGCTAATAATAATGCTATTAATGCTATTAATAATGCTATTAATGCATTATTTATGCTATTAATGCTATTAATGCTAATATTTATCTATTAATAGTTATTATTAATGCTATTAATGCTAATAATAATGCTATTAATGCTATTAATGCTAAGAATAATGCTTATTAATGCTATTATTAATGCTATTAATGCTATATATAATGCTATAATGCTATTATTAATGCTATTAATGCTAATAATAATGCTCATTAATGCTATTAATAATGCTATTAATGCTATTATATTATATGCTATTAATGCTATTAATGCTAATAATTATATCTATTAATGATATTAATGCTATTAATGCTATTAATAATGCTTTAATGATAATGCTAATATATAATGCTATTAATGCTATTATTAATATGATTATTTAATGCTATAATGCTATATAATGCTATATTAATGCTATAATAATGTATTAATGCTAATTTAATAATATATATGTTAATGTATTATTAATGCTAATTAATGCTATTAATTAATGCTATTTATGCTAATAATAATGCTATTAATGCTATTAATAATGCTATTAATGCTATTAATGCTATTAAATGCTATTAATGCTAATTAATTATCTTATTAATAGTATTATTAATGCTATTAATGCTAATATATTCTATTTTATTAATGCTAATAATAATGCTATTAATGCTATTAATAATGTTATTAATGCTATTATTAATGCTAATAATGCTATTATTAATGCTATTATGCTAATAATAATGCTATTAATGCTATTAATAATGCTATTAATGCTATTATTATGCTATTAATGCTATTAATGCTAATATTTATCTATTAATGTATTATTAATGCTATTAATGCTAATAATAATGCTATTAATGCTATTAATGCGATAAGATTAATGCTATAATAATGTTATTAATCTATTATTAATGCTATAATGCTATTAATTATGTATTAATGCTAATAATAATGCTCTTAATGCTATTAATAATGCTTTATGTATAATATGCTATTAATGCTATTAATGCTAATATTATGCTATTAATGTATTATTATGCTATTAATGCTAATAATAATACTATTAATGCTATTAATGCTAATATAATGCTATTAATGCTATTAATAATGTTATTAATGCTATATTAATGCTACAATGCTATTATTAATTTTATTAATGCTAAGAATAATGCTATTAATGCTATTAATAATGTTATTAATGCTATTATTAATGCTAATAATGCTATTATTAATGCTATTAATGCTAATAATAATGCTCTTAATGCTATTAATAATGCTATTAATGCTATTAATTATGCTATTAATGCTATTAATGCTAATATTTATCCTATTAATGGTATTATTAATGCTAATAATGCTATTAATAATGCTATTAATGCTAATAATAATGCTATTAATGCTATTAATACTGTTATTAATGCTCATAATACTGCTAATAATGCTATTAATACTGCTATTAATGCTAATAATAATAGTATGGCTTATATTATTGCTATTGATAATGCGATTATTATTTAAAAATCTTTAAAAAAACAATAAACATATTTTAGATACCCGATGCATTTCCATCAGCCTAACAGCTATAACTACTATAATCAAATTAAGGCACGTTCTAGAATCCCGATGCATTTGCATCGGGCTCACAGCTAGTAATAAATAAAAAATCTATGAAAATGAACAAATGAAAGTCAGACATAGTTTTCAACCCTGTTTCCACAGAATTTTTAAAAAAATTTAACTCATGAAATAGGCCTGGACAGAAATGATGGAACCCCTGAAAATAATGTGACAAAATGGACATGTTAAATCAAGGTGTGTCCACTAATTAGCATCACATGTGTCTACAATCTTGTAATCAGTCAGTGGGCCTTTTATAGGGCTACAGATACTCACTGTGCTGATTGGTGACATGGTGTGTACCACACTCAATATGGACCAGAGAAAGCAAAGGAAAGAGTTTTCTCAGGAGATTAGAAGGAAAATTATAGATAAGCATATTAAAGGTAAAGGTTATAAGACCATCTCCAAACAGCTTCATGTTTCTGTGACTTTAGTTGCACATATTATTCAGAAATTTAAGATCCATGGGACTGTAGCCAACCTCCCTGGACGTGGCCGACGGAGGAAAATTGATGACAAATCAAAGAGACGGATAATACGAGTGGTAACAAAAGTGCCCAGAAAAACTTCTAAAAGCAATTCAAGAATGCGCACATAGGGTAATACCTTCTTTTATAAGGCTGAAATATGTGTAAAAAGGGAGCTGCTCACCTGATGCAGTTGTGAAAACCCACAATTGGTAATGATCGCTCATCTGTGAGTGGTTTGCTGCAGGACTGTACTTCCACAGGTCACCGTGGTTCAATCCGCTTGTAGGACAAAGTACCGTGGGTCCGCGCTGCCACTTCAATTAATGGAGATAAAAACCAGCCACAAGGGAATGTCTGGATTAAACAGGATTCTTCTTTATTAGTCCAACATGTTTCGGAGTTATCTCCCAACTCCTTCCCTGAAACATGTTGGACTAATAAAGAAGAATCCTGTTTAATCCAGACATTCCCGTGTGGCTGGTTTTTATCTCCATTAATTGAAGTGGCAGCGGGGACCCACGGTACTTTGTCCTACAAGCAGAAAAACTTCTAAAGAGATTAATAGTGAACTTCAAGCTCAAGGAACATCAGTGTCAGATTACATCATCCATCATTGTTTGAGCCAAAATGAACTCCGTGGGAGATGACCAAGGAGGACTCCATTGTTGGAAAAAATTATAAAAGAGCCAGACTGGAATTTGCCAAACTACATGTTGACAAGCCACAAAGCTTCTGGGAGAATGTTCTATGGATAGATGAGTCAAAAATGGAACTTTCTGGCAAGGCACATCACCTCTCAGTTCACAGATGGAAAAATGAAGCATCTCAAGAAAAGAACACTGTTCCTACTGTGATACGTGGAGGAGGCTCTGTTATGTTCTGGGGCTGCTTTGCTGCATCTGGAACAGGGAGTCTTGAATCTGTGCAGGGTACAATGAGATCTCAAGACTATCAAGGGATTCTAGAGAGAAATGTGCTGCCTAGTGTCAGAAAGGTTGGTCTCAGCCACATGTCATGGGTCTTGCAACAGGATAATGATCCAAAACACACAGATAAAAACACCCAAGAATGGCTTAGAGGAAAAAATTTGACTATTCTGAAGTGGCCTTCTATGAGCCCGACCTAAATTCTATTGAGCATCTTTGGAAAGAGCTGAAACATGCCACGTGGAAAAGGCAACCTTCAAACATGAGACAACTGGAGCAGTTTGCTCTTGAGGAGTGGGCCAAAATACCTGTCGAGAGGTGCAGAAATCGCATTGACTGTTACAGGAATTGTTTGATTGCAATGATTGCCTCAAAATGTTGTGCAACAAAATATTAAGTTAAGGGTACCATCATTTCTTTACAGGCCTATTTCATGAGTTAAATTTTTTTTCAATTCTGTGGAAGCAGGGTTCAATGTCTGACTTTCATTTGTTCATTTTAATAGATTTATTTATTGTTACTTGCGTCAGATTCAAGTTATTTTTGTGACCATTGTAGGTTTTTCTTTCATTAATCAAGGGGTACCAACAATTTTCACCACATGTGTAATATATACTAGATGGATAGATAGTGCCATCACAATGGGGTGGACTCTGTGGTGCTTGGGGCAGCAGCTGTCTCTTCCCTCTTTGCACTCTTTCTCCCCCCTGTGCGTTCTCTCTCCCTCCTGTGCTGTCCTCTCCCCTCAAGTGCTCTCTCCTTTGAGTTGACTTCCCCTGTGTGCTCTCCCCCCTGTGTGCTGTCTTCTCCCCCTGTGTGCTGTGTTTTCCTCTCGTGTGCTCTTTCCTTTGAGTCGTCTCTCTATATGCGCTCTGCCCCATGTGCTGTCTCTCTCCCTCCATGCACTCTCCCCACTGTGCTGTCTTCTCCCCTCATGTGCTCTCTCCATTGAGCTGTCTTCCCCTGTGCTCTTTCCTTCCTGTAAAATATATATAATAAATGTATTTTTACTGAAAAACCTGTGTCTGTGTTTATTTTTATTAATAAAGTGTTTAATTTCCTGGTAAAAAATGTGTATAGCTTCACTGTATTTTCTATTGCTAGCACAGGTAAACCAAGCAGCTTCTGGCTGTCAACCCCTACTGCCTGATGTTACCTTTGCTGGCAATGAAAAATACAGAGGAGCCTTATTTTTTTTAATTATTTAAATAAATACTAACAAAAAAATTAATGTGGGCTTTGCTGTATTTTTGTTTGCCAGCCAAGCTAACCCAGTCAGTGGGGGGCTATAATTCTCAGCGTAGTGAGGCCCAAGCGTTCAGGGCCCTCAACGCTGAAAATTGAAGCCAGCAGTCACCCCAGAATTGGTGACTACATGAGAAACGCCAAAGCTGTCATGTAGCGGTGACAGACTGGGTAATAAAGTGATTGATGTCAGCTTTTTTTGGCAGCTGACGTCAAGCACTATTACTAATGTCAGCCGTCAGTATGACAGCTGGCCATTAGCAATACTTTCAATAAAAAGTGAAAACGCATACACACAATAAGAAAGCCTTTATTACATACAAAATAGAAAAAAACAACTCGCTAACCACTTTATTATCTCACCTGTAATTATTGTAATCTTGTAGTGGGGCGATGTGATGCGTCACACCACCGCCAACTTTGTATACCCGAGTGTCCAAAGATGGTGGCTGTATGAGTAAAAGCGCATGTGTATGTATGTGTGTATATGTATGTATGTATGAATGTATGTGTGTATGTATTGTAAAGTATACCGGAAGTGTATATAGCCAGTGTATATCACACAGACAGAAGTCTGCTGCGATCTAAATGCAGCATAGCTTGCTGGCACTTATTGTTCCACAGACCTTTATGATGTAAAGGATGCTCAGGAAGTGATGGGCGGCACTGACCATAATAGTTCCTCCCCATGGGTGTGTCAGATCTGATATAGTGTGACTCCTTCATGATCACATGGTCTCTGATCTCAGACAGATGCTATTAGATCCATTTTTCTGTTTGTTCCATGTGGCATTTGTGTATGCTGTAGAGTGGAGCTGAAGCGGGGTGTTTGAGACACACAGAGTCAAGAAACCTGGTCTCTGTGCCTGGGACGCTGTTAGCCCTGCAAAGCATGAGTACTGGAGAACAGGTGTACAGAGTGTTAATACTGCAAGCTCTAACTGAGCATAGCTGAGGGAAGCAGCTAGACCCTGTAAAAGTAAAATACTGTGTTTGATATGGACATTTATATTATTACCTTGCTGAGGGATGTATCTGAAGCCAAGCAGGCATAGCTGACATTAAACGGTTCTAGACTGTTAAGTGCTTAACATTAGGGATGAGCGAGTAGTGAAATATTTGTACTTGCTATACTTGTAACGAGTAGGTCATAATACTCGGGTACTTGTTATGAATAGCGAGTCCAATGTAAGTCAAAGGGAAATGCGAGTACTTTCACAGTGTATCTATATACACTGCAAAAGTGAAATAAAAGTTAATAAAAGGTGTTAAAAATAAAAAAAAATAACATACTCCCCTATCTGACGGGTGTCCCAGGACCCAAAAAGAACACATCTGTGTCACGTCGCCATTGGACTCGGTGGCTGGTGTTCCTGCCTCGGCCACTGGGACGTGCCGGATTCCTTTGGTGATAGCAGGGCCATGTCCTCATATGGACCTGCTCCTTCGATGTCTGCCTCTTTCGCTGAACGCCGCCGTATTTCTCCTGTGGGTGATGTTGGTTTCAGAAGAGCGGGTCCTGCAGAGGTGTCTGATAGATGCAGCCTTCGTTCTTCTGTCAGAACTGGGGTGGTTGGTGCCAGTCGTGCATCACTGTCTGGCCTGGTTCTAGGGGTGGTCCGGATAAGATCATCAGGCTGTGAACTCCAGCCTATGGGAGGTAACCGCTCCCTTCAAATTCCTTGGAGCCTGTCTTGCAGGCCACCAGATATAGTTTTGGTTCCCCAGTGATATAGTGTGTGTTTGTTTTTGACTCTGACCTTTGCCTGGATTTTCGACTCTGCTACAGCATGATATTTTGCACCTTAACCGCCCTCTTGGTTTTGACTCGGACTCCTGACTACATTTTTCTGGTCCTGATTTTTCCCTTCCTGGCGATCTTCCTGCTCCGCTGCTCGTAATAGGTAGCTACCCCCTGGGCTCCGCTGTAATTCCTATCCCCTGTATAGGGTAGGGGTAAAGGGTCTCAGGGTTTCTCGGGGTGCTGCCTTACTAGCAGCTCAGCCTCACGGTGGATGGTCGTCACAATCTGCTAGCCTGCAAGGACCTTCTGCCTGATGGCCAATCAGATAACCGGTAGCGATCAGGTGGTGTGTGACATGTCACACACCACCTGATCGCTACTGGCCATCTGATTGGCCATCAGACTTAAGGTCCTGGCAGGCCAGCACATGTGTTAGAACATCTGATGGCCAATCAGATTGCCGGTAGCGATCAGGTGGAGTGTAGGGATGGGCGAATCTACTCGCTAGGACTCGTTACTCGGCGAGTAGTAAGGGACTCGCAGGACTCGGTACTCTGCGAGTTTCCCAGTGATTACTCGCACGAGTCCAATGCAAATCAATATCAATCCTAGTTTTGTCACAAACGCTGACAAAACTAGGATTGCCATTGTTTGCATTAGATTCGTGCGAGTAATCACTGGCTACTGTGCCAGTGATAGCAGGGAAACTCGCAAAGTAACTGCTGTTTCTTTGCGAGCCGAGTCCAGCTGTCTTCTCTGTGCAGCTCCAGGGTCCTAGAGCCCACCTGCTGCCTGATGTAGCAGTGCTGAGATTGTTCTCAGTCTGCTCATTCCCTGTGCATAGACATCTATATCTATGCACAGGGGATGTAGCAGAGAGGACATCGCGTTTTGGACTGCGTCGGACGGAAGAGGATTTTTTTAATTAAAGATGGAGTCCCTAATGGCTTTTTTTTTTTTATTTCAAATAAAAAATTTTCTCTGTGTTGTGTTTTTTTAACCCTTTATTGGAGATTCTTAGTGGCTGGGTCAAACGTGGCCTGACATTAAGAATCTCGGGCTTAATACCAGCTTGTATAACAAAGCTGGTATTAACCCCTTTATTACCCAGCGTGCCACCGCCAGTCGTCTCGGAGTCGGAGTCGTCTCGGAGTCGGAGTCGTCTTGGAGTCGGAGTCATCTCGGAGTCGGAGTCGTCTCGGAGTCGGAGTCGTCTCGGAGTCAGAGTCGGAGTCGTCTCGGAGTCGGAGTCGGAATCGTCTCGGAGTCGGAGTCGTCTCGGAGTCGAGTCGGAGTCGGAGTCGTCTCGGAGTCGGAGTAAAAAAAATGCGTGGGGCTCCGCGCAATTTCTATGTCTAGTCAGGTACAGCTAAGCAGCTGGGGGCTGGAATCCACAGCGCAGGGATGCCCAAGCTTTCTGGGCACCCCCCGCTGCAAATTGCAGCCCGCAGCCGCCCCAGAAGATGGCGCGTTCATTGAAGCGCCATCCTCTGGCGCTGAACCCCGCTCTTCCAGCGGCCCTGGTAGCGGTGGCACGCTGGGTAATAGAGGTTAGGGCCAGCTTTGTATTATCAGCTGGCCCTAAGCCCGAAATTTATGGCGGTCACGCCAATATTAGACATGACCGCCATGAATTTCTATTAAATTGTTTTAAAAAAAACACAACACAGAGAAAACTTTTTATTAGAAATAAAAAAAAAAGCCATTAGAGACTCCATCTTTAATTAAAAAAATCCTCTTCCGTCCGACGCAGTCCAAAACGCGATGTCCTCTCTGCTACATCCCCTGTGTATAGATATAGATGTCTATGCACAGGGAATGAGCAGACTGAGAACAATCTCAGCACTGCTACATCATCTCTGTGCACAGACATTCATGTCTGTACCAAGGGAATGAGCAGACTGAGAACAATCTCAGCTCTGCTACATCATCTCTGTGCACAGACATTCATGTCTGTACACAGGGAATGAGCAGACTGAGAACAATCTCAGCACTGCTACATCAGGCAGCAGGCAGGCTCTAGGACCCTGGAGCTGCACAGAGCAGACAGGACTCTTCTCTTATCTGTGCGAGTTTCCCAGTTTACAAAGTAAACGAGTCCAATGCAAATAAATGACAAAACTAGGATTGCTTCAGGCTGAAGCTTCCGAGACACATCTGCGATTTGTAAATCTCACACTACTCGCTATTACTCGCTTCCCCATTCATTAACATTGGACTCGCTAGACTCGCAACGAGTAGCGAGTCCTGTGCTCGGACTCGCTAGAGTCAAGCGATTCCGAGTAATTTAGGATTCGCCCATCACTAGTGGAGTGTGACGTCACACACCACCTGATCCCTACCGGCCATCTGATTGGCCATCAGACGTAAGGTCCTGGCAGGTCAGCGGATGTGTTTCTTTTCGGGACAGCCGTCAGATAGGTATGTTATTTTTTTTATTTTTTAACACCTTTTATTAACTTTTATAATAGAAAAAAGCCGGGCAACTTACTCTCTTCAGGGGTTAGTAATGCCAGTGTGGTTGTTAGGCAAGCAAGTCCGGACAAGTGGTGCAGGCTTGTATATAGCAACAAAAAGTAGAAAAAAATGCACTCACCAGTCTTCGATGCGTGTCAGGAAGTTTTATTCCAAATTACGGGTACATAATGCAGGGAGGGAAGGGGTGCAGTGAAGGACGACAGCACACCGTTTTGTGCTGGAGGCGCTTCGGCTGGTCCAGCCGAAGTGCCTCCAGTGCGAAACAGTTTGCTGTCATCCTTCACTGCACCCCTTCCCTCGCTGCATTATGTACCCGTAATTTGGAATAAAACTTCCTGACACGCATCGATGACTGGTGGGTGCGTTTTTTTCTACTTTTTGTTTGTATTAACTATATATTTCACTTTCGCAGTGTGTATAGATACACTGTGAAAGTGAATGTACTACTCACTACTGCTAACGAGTAATCGCAAGGAAACTCGTGGAGTAGCGAGTAGCTCAAATATCGTACTATTTGGCGAGTACCGAATAGTTATGGGTATACTTGCTCATCCCTATTTAACATACCTGCCATGGCACTGAGATGGACTATGTTGTAAGTGGTTTATGATGATTAAATAAACCAGCTGTATGCATCTCATAGACTAACATTGTGTGTGTGCTTTAATTGAACGATAAAGTGAATAGCCCTCTACACACTCAATAGCGCTACCTCACATATGGTGGCGAATGCGGGCAGGCATCTTAGAAGATCCAGAGTGGAGGGAGAATACGTCCCACCCGTTCCTGCAGATTCTTCAAAATAAAGGCCCTTAACTGTTTTTCCTAAACACCTGAGTCCCAAAAAGGGGAGGTTGCCCAAAAATGGGTAAGGACACAAAAAGGGGTGAAGAATTCCAACCCTGAGCAGATCGGCTGGAGACAGGGACTCTGGGGCTTCTCCTACCTATGCCCAATCTGCGGTATAGACTGTCCATCCAACCTGGGGTCACGGGTGTGTTCTGTAAAGCTGAATGCACAATGTGTGTCTGGAAACTTACAACTAAGGGTATCTGGGCAGGACACACCGATTTTTGAAAAAGAAAACATTTTTACACAAGTTTGCAAGTGAAAAAAGACGTGTCCTCTTTATTGCCACAAGGTATTAATACACAGGTACATCGTTTCAGCCATCCCTGGCCTTTTTCAAGGTTCATGTAGACACTGGGGATAAGGTCTTAGAGGCACGATAATCGATCAGTGGAATGGAACACTTGTAAGATATGGTAGCTAAGTAGATCAGGAACCAGTGTGTCACCCAATGTGTTCGTGGTAATCAAGACCTAAATAGTCCACAGTGTTGCGGTTCTATTTGGTCTCCACTAATTAGGATGTTCAAAGAACGTCTGATGAGTATATAATAACAGGGATCTAAGTAATTGAGCAAAGCTCAATTGAGCAGCAAAACACAAGCCCTCAGGCTAAATCCACCCACAGAGCTTTGCTGAATTACTCAGATCCCTGTTATATACTCATCAGACGTTCTTTTAACATCCTGATTAGTGGAGACCAAATAGAACCGCAACACTGTGGACTATTTAGGCACAAACACATTGGGTGACAGACTGGTTCCTTTTCCACTTAGCTACCATTTCTTACAAGTGTTCCATTCCACTGATCGATTATCGTGCCTCTAAGACCTTATCCCCAGTGTCTACACGAACATTGAAAAAGGCCGGGGATGGCCGAAATATTGGACCTGTGTATTGATACTGTGTGGAAATAAAGAGGACGCATCTTTTTTTCACTCGCAAACTTATGTAAAAAAATTAAAAAAAAAAAAATTGGTGTTCCCAGATACCTTTAGTTGTCTGTTACCCATTTTTACTGGAGCACCCACCTACAAGACATGTGAGCCTGTCTCTATCCTACACACTGTCTGGAAACTTAGACCTGGGGAGCTTGGTAACCCTAGTGAGGGCCACACCTAAGGTTCATCTGATACCCGGACAGCGAATGAAAGGATGCTATATTCATGGAGCCACTAAGGAGTACCCACTGGGCAGAGTGATCATTCAGATGGACGATGATCTGGAGCGACCTGATGTTGGCGTAGCCCTGAATTTGGTGTATCCGGTGATCATAGGCCGGGACGCCAAATTATTTTTTTTACTTTTGGGAGAAAGGGGTCATGTCCAGTTGCTCAGATAAGAACTGGAACAGTCCTAAAGAGGTCCCACTACAGCGGGAGGATGAATGTATATAAACACCCCACAAGAAAACCAATCAGAAGGAGTTAACACCTACTAAAATTAACAGTCCCGAGTTAGGGATGACCAAACAAAATAGTGGATCTCCCCAACTTAGTGACATTAGGGGTAAAGAGACAACCTCCGGTGTGACTGGTAGTAAAGTGACTGACACGAAAGTAAAGGTGATGTATTGATTCACGATACCAGGGAGAGTGACTATGATTCCAAGGGTGACTGTAACTCTAATATGAACAATAGTGAGTACAAGTCCACTCATCGGCAGAAACGCAGAGGGCGCAGAGAAGTTGGACAAGTTGCACCCACTGAAGGTGTGAATGAAGTTGAGGTCTCATCCCATGCTTCCTTTACATGTGTGAATTCTCTTCCAGATTCGTGGAAGATCAGGAGTAAGGATACTGTGGTGTTGCCAGTAGCAACAGCTGGTGCTGTGAAACAAAATAATGAAGACAAGGAGCAAGACCCAGCTCAGAAATCGGGTATGGTCTCCAGTGTCTGAACAGGTAGCTGATGGACTATCAGCAGAGAACTTCATAGAAGTATATGGCACCATGGCCGAGAAGGTTGAAGACTCCAGAGATTCTGAAGTTGAAGAGATGGAGTGCGTGAAACCTTCTGAAACTGACACCAATAAAATCCATGAGAGGGTTGGAGGTGAATCTGCCGGTACTCAAGAGAGGGTTGAAGGTGATACTGCAAGAACCGAGGTGAAGACTGAGGTTGCTAATGTGGAAGAAGCCACTTGAGAAGGGAGGTATGAAGTAAATACCTCCTCAAATAATGTGAGCTCGGCTGATTCAGTGGATTTAAGAGCTGAGATAAGGGAGCTCAAAGAGATACTGCAAGCCCATTTAAAGCAAGAGAAGCTTCAGAGACAGGCTGTTGAGAGCTGAGTGGGTGCATTGGGAACAGAGAAGTCTGAGAGAACGCTGCTGAAAAAGGAGCAGTTAAAGCAGGAGGGGCTTCAGAGACAGGCTGCTGAGAGGCGAGTAGTTGAGCTGCAGAAAGACGTTTCTGAGCTCAAAGGTCACCTGGCAAAGTTCCAGTCATTGAACAAGTTAGCCTTGGAGAAAGTGAAGTGAAAAGTGTCCCTTCTGGTCAAACAGGGTAAAGAAGCTGAAAGTCACTCTGCCCTGTGACCTGAGCCGGATGATCATCAGGAAGTCATCGATAAGATAGAAACTTTTCTATACAAGTGCCTCATAGATGTAAACGAAGACTTGAGAGATGAATATGTGCCAGAGAGTCAGTACATGAAAAGTTTAAGAAGACCGTGGGAGCCTGTAAGGTGTACTGGACTTCAGAAGCCAAATAGCTGTTGGTTCTGTCCACAATAGAAATCACAGTGAAGCGAGTGGCTATTCTAAGTGACATGCATTTACGATGCATTTGCACGAAGCGGATGATCTAGTTGAAGACTGAAGAAGCCGCTAGACAGCTTGAGCTGTCTGCAGGAAGAAGTTATCCGAGTGCCTCATGCTCTAGTGAGAAAGCTTGTTGGAAGAAATGGTCAAGTCATGCAAGTAATGGTAACAAAATCCGATGTGGTGAAAGTAAGTGGACCACGTGATAACCAAGATAGGGTACCTGAGGAGGATGGTATGATGTTCTTCACCATAGGAACAGAAAAAAGTCTTGGTTACCTATTGATGCTGGTGAAATACTGTGTAGCCTACCTGTGAGAAGTAGAACAGCTGAATTTTGCAAGACTGCAAGTTGACAGACGACATTGCCTGAGCAGCAGAAGATGGCAGCCCCCTTTAACCCAAGGTGTAGAAGACAGAAGGTGCCCTTCCAATAATTGAATGGTCACAGCAGAAGCTAGAGCCAGAAGACACAAAGGGTTAAATGGTTCTCCAGTTGGAAAAGGCGATAAGAAAGATGCCAATGCAAAGACCTCCAAAGGCATTCTGAGGATAGTGGGTGTGGATTTAGAAGTACTGAGTCCTCCAGGAACTCAAGTCTGAGAGGCCCACGCAAATGACCCAATCGAGCACAGGACAGTACAGAGTCAGACCTGACACTTGATAAGGAAGCAAGTGACTCACACTGCTGTATTGACCGCTGGGGGCGAGGGAGGTCTGACAAAATAATGACTCAGAAATGTGAGTTGTTCACAGAAGAACAGTTGGTGACAGTAATGGACTGTAGGTCCCTAAGAAAAACATTGCTTGTCTGCTTTAATTGAATGATAAAGTGAATACCCCTCAACACACTCAATATATTATTATTATTATTATTATTATTATTATTATTAATTTATATAGTGCCATTACATTCCATGGCGCTTTACATGATAAGAGGGTAGACGAGGACAAGTTCAATATATTAGTGTAGCCCGTACAAAAAGGAACAGGAGGGGATGGGACCCTGTCTGCAAGGGCTCACAGTCTATGGGGGACTGGGGGAATACAATAGGAGGGGGGTAGTGTCAACACATGAGACAGTGCGGTGGACTGGGTTTCATTGCAGGTTGTAGGCTTGTCGGAAGTCTGGGACTTCAGGTTTCTTTTGAAGGATCCCAGGGTAGGCGACTGCTTGACGTGTTGGGGAAGAGAGTTCCAGAGGATAGCGGATGCACAGAGGAAATCTTGTATGCGGTTGTGAGAGGAGGAAATGAGAGGGGAATAGAGAAGGAGTTCGTGGGAGGAGCGCAAGTTGCATGAAGGTAGGTAAGGGGAGATCATGTCAGAGATGTATGGAGGGGACAGGTTGAGTATGGCTTTGTATGTCAAGGTTAGGATTTTGAAGCGAGATCTCTGGGAAGTGGGGAGCCAGTGAAGGGCTTGACAGAGGGGAGAGACCGAGCAGTAACGGGAAGACAGGTGAATAAATCAGGCAGCGGAGTTAGATTAGAGAAGTGCAAGGGAAGTAGCAGGGAGGCCAGTTAGCAGGAGGTTGTAGTAGTCAAGGCAGGAAATGATAGAGCATGAACAAGTGTTTTAGCTGTGTTATGATCAAGGAAGGAGCGGATCCGGGAAATGTTTTTGAGCTGGAGTCGGCAGGAGGTGGCAAGGGCTTGGATGTGAGGTTTGAAGGAGAGGGAGGAGTAAAGGATTACCCCGAGGCACTTGGCAATGGGGAACTGGGGAGAGTGAGCAGTCGTTGACATTGATGGATATGTGTGGTAGCGGGTGAGAGTGATTTGGGAGTAAAACAATGAGCTCAGCTTTGTCCATGTTCATTTTGAGGAAGCAAGCAGAGAAGGAGGAGATGGCGGACAGGCAATGTGGAATTTTGGATAGAAGGGAGGTGATGTCAGGTCCAGATAGATAGATCTGGGTGTCGTCGGCGTGAAGATGGTACTGGAGGAAGTGGGATTTTATGAGTTGTCCCAGGCCGAGGGTGTAAATGGAGAAAAGTAAGGGTCCCAGAAGCGAGCTTCGGGGGGGGGAGGTAGGGCAAAGAAGAGGTATGGGAGTGGGTGACGGTGAAGGTCTGGTTGGTTAGATAAGAGGAGATCCAGGAAAGGGCTAGGTCATTGATGCCAAGGGATTCCAGAATATGAAGTAGGAGGGAATGGTCAACGGTGTTGAGGCCGGCAGGTAGGTAGAGGAGGAGGACGGAGTAGTGTCACTTGCTCTTGGCGGTCAGTAGGTCAGTGGTGACTTTGGTTAGGGCTGTTTCAGTGGAGTGATGGGAACAGAAGTCGGATTGTAGGTGGTCAAAGAGGAAGCAGGAGGAGAGGTGGGAGGACAATTCAGAATGGACGTGTTCCAAGTAGTTTTGAGGGGAGAAGAGATATGGGCAGATAGTTAGGAACAGATGCTGGATCGAGGGAGGATTTTTTTAAGGATGGCTGTGATCAAGGCATGTTTGAAGGATGATGGGGAGACACCGGTAGTGAGTGATAGGTTAAAGAGGTGGGTTAGGGCAGGAATAAGGACAGTGATGAGGTTTGGGAGAAGGTGGGAGGGGAGTGGGTCGAGGGCACTAGTGGTGAGGTGCGATTATGATAGAAAGGAGGAGAGCTGATCCTCTGTCATGGTGGAAAAGCTTCCTTTGGACGAGGAGGGCTGAGCGGTGATGGGGGAAGACCGGTGGGACAGTGGGTCAAAGCTATTTCTGATTTTGTAGATCTTCTGTTTGAACAACAGAATTTTTTTTTATTAACAATAAAGCATAAAACACATTTAGGAACTCCATCTTTAATAATAAAAAATCCACAGGTCTTCTGTAGTGATGGGCGAGTCCTAAATTATTCGGAATCGCTTGACTCTAGCGAGTCCGAGCCCGAGACTCGCTACTCGTTGCGAGTCTAGCGACTCCAATGTTAATGAATGGGGAAGCGAGTAATAGCGAGTAATGTGCGATTTAAAAATCGCAGATGTGTCTCGGAAAGCGCTCGCATTGCTGTGTTGGAAACCCCACTCACAACTGTATTTTGCTGCTGTCTCTGAGGCCAAACTCGCATGTGTTTGTCTTATTTGGCGCCGATGAGGCGATTTTCTCCAGCACACCCCATGCTTTTAGCAAACTGGAAAGAAGCCGACTCAAGCTAACAGACGCGCACACACACAGAGCAAGCATGGCCCGTGTCAACACGCTGCAGTTAATTGACCTGGTGGAGGTTCGGCCCCTGCTTTGGCTGCCCACTGACCCTTCCTATGGGGATAACATTCAATGGACTACAGCCTGGAGGGAGGTCGCTCAAGTCATGTTCACTGCATTCCATCGCAGTGGCCAGGATGCACAGAGCAATATGGGTAAGTTAAATGTGTTCACACGTTATATTGCATTTACCGTATATACTCGTGTATAAGCCGACCCGTGTATACGCCGACCCCCCTACTTTTGCCCCCAAAAACTGGGAAAACATATTGACCGCCATCCTGGTATACAGCGGCTATCACTGGTGGACAACCCCCCAGCAGAGTATACAGCTCCCCCTGCAGAGTATACAGGCCCCCAGTGGGTATATATGCCCCCCATATTAGGGTATACAGGGCCCTCAGTGGGTATACAGGCCCCCCAGCAGTGGGTATACAGGGCCCCCAGCAGTGGGTATACAGGTCCCCCAGCAGTGGGTATACAGGTCCCCCAGTGGGTATACAGGGCCCCCAGCAGTGGGTATACAGGGCCCCCAGCAGTGGGTATACAGGCCCCCTGTGGGTATATAGGCCCTCCAGCAGTGGGTATACAGGGCCTCCAGTGGGTATACAGGGCCCCCAGCAGTGGGTATACAGGCCCCCCGTGGGGAAAACAGGCCCCCCCAGCAGTGGGTATACAGGGCCCCTGTGGGTATACAGGCCCCCCAGCAGTGGGTATACAGGGCCCCCAGTGGGTATGCAGGGCCCCTAGCAGTGGGTATACAGCCCCCCATGGGTATACTGGCCCCCCAGCAGTGAGTATACAGGGCCCCCAGCAGTGGGTATACAGGGCCCCCAGCAGTAGGTATACAGGCCCCCCAGCAGTGGGTATACAGGGCCCCCGTGGGTATACAGGGCCCCCATGGGTATACAGGGCCCCCATAGTAGGGTATACAGGGCCCTCAATGTGTTATCATGCGCCATCGCATGGTTGCCTATATTTGGATGGGGTCACAATAGTACACTTAGTTTAAGGGCTGGTCCTCCTGGCTCTGAAGGCCAGGGGGTTGGGTGTATATAAATACCACTAATGAGCGGAGTCTGGTGCCCGCAGTATTACATTCTCTATGCGTTGACATGTGCCCTGCCTCATTTGTGATTGTAGCCACGTGAGCTCAATGTCCGTAATGCTGTTGATGATGTTCCACACTGTCGTGTCACTGTGCCTTGTATACACATTACACACACAACATAAATAAAATGTTATTGTTGATTTGTACACATACTTTTAGTATTTCAAATGTTACAGAGGTCTAAACCCGGTTTGAAATCATTTCACAGTTGACGTGCTTATCAAACGGTGGAGGAGCTGTCGGGATCAGCACAAAAGGCAACACCGTAAGATCTCGGAGGGGGGACCGGAGGCAGATCCAGGGCTGATATATCGCCACTACGACCGGTTGTCCTTCCTTGAACCGGTGGTCCGTATGCCAAGGTATGTGTCAGCTGCACTGTTGTGTACAATTATTGTTATTATTATTTATTTATATAGCGCCATTAGGTTCCATGGCACTTTACATGAGGATAAGGGTTAACGACAAAAAACAGTACATGAAGACAATCAGGTCATACAGGTACAAGAGGAGAGGACCCTGTCCACGAGGGCTCACAGTCTACGTATGAAGCTCTATAATGAGTGTGGTGGTTTACATACCCAAACTGGGGTTTGTTTCTGCCATGGTGCAACAGAATTCTATTACAATGATCCAGGACATACACATTTATAGCCACATTGTGACGTTGGGACAAATAAGCAATGTTCTACAGGGTGGGCAGACACAATGTTCCGTGAACTCACAATTAGCTATTATTGTTGGCATGTTTGTGGAACAAAGCCATGTTCTTCCCTGCAATGGCCTCTAAGGTGTGTGGCCTTGTCTGGTTTGCCTGTCATAAGCCTCATTTGTATCAGTTCCTAATGGCCTCGACTTGCATAAGGGCCACATACATCCCTACACGTTTAGTTGTGGGTGTTTTTTTCGGCTAAATAACGTTGCAAGGATATACCCCTTTTGCACTAAACTGTTTGTACACCATCCCAGATTGTTGACACAGTCACACACATTTGAGGACATACCCTGTATCACTACAAATACGTGTGGGTGAGTTTTCCCATGGGTATATTTGGGGCTGCAAGGTGATGGTGTAGATATTAGGGCCCACATGTGAATTTTTTTTTTTTTTTCGTTCACTGATGGCCACATTACGAATCCTCCGGAAAACATAGTGTATAAATGCTCTATAAAATCAAACTAAAGGGGGCCATATTTTAAGTGCAACAGGCTTTTATGTCCAAGGTCCTTTAGGAAACCCGAGGTTTGCCCTTACTGCTCCTGGTTTTTTGTTTGGCCCCGTTGGAATAACTGTAAAACTGTCCATCTGTGCATACCACCTTGTTTGGCACCAACGATGTGTGACCTGCTGCTCAAAAACAACCCCATACTCTATGTCCATTACAGTCGTTTCAAAAGCCAAGCCATCTGTTTGGTGTGTTTTATTTACCAAGACATTCCTGATTAGCATACATGGCAGCAAAAAGGAGTGTAGGCCACTAACGCCGAATGCTCATGTATCACCTATGCTGCAGGACTCCATTTCCTGTCTTGCTCATCTGCCCTATAGATCTGGGTTATGTGCATTGAGACCAAGGCCGCCCACACTGTGTCTTTTTGTGTCCATCTGATGGCAAACAACCCTGAAGAATGTGTTTGCTTCACAGTGTCAGGCTATAGCTTTGTCCACATAAAGTTTCAACAAAAAGTCAAAGCAATAGTTGTGGCCACTAATATGTCTTCAAGTGCCTAAATAGCTGTCCTGCCTACGGCAGGGCACAGTATAATAGTGCAGACAAATATTTAAATTTCTAATGTAATGGCAAAAAATCAAGGACCAACACTACCCACACATAGAATATTGGTTGAGGCATGAGCCAAAATGTCCTTAATTTATTTGCTGCAATTCCATCTTAAGGCCAACAATGAAAAGACACAGAATGCACAGATACACTGAGTCAAAAAAGCGTGCACATTTTATGTTTGGCCTATGGTTTAGTTTCCAAACGCAACCCATTCACCAAATTTTTTTTTTTTTATTTTTTTTTTTTGTATTTACCCACAGAGCTGCTCACTACCACAGGCGGCGTGGTAGCCCGCCACCACAGCTGCCTGAAGAGGCAAGGGAGGCCCCTGAACTACCCCGACTTGGAGTGGAGGAGCAAGGAGTACCACCACCACCTACACCAGCTTTGGGGCATGGCCGGCCACAAGAAGAGGAGGTTGAGAGGGGGCGTGTCCAGCAGCCGATGGCGCCGGACGCATTCTAGAGGAGCTCCTCCACACAGACCGGAGAAGCGGCTCTTAACGGCTTCCCCGAGCCCTCGTTTTGCCCAAGAGACAGCACAACATCTCGCTCTCACCCTGACCATGCTGCGGACCGGGTCTCGCCGCCGTGAGGCCGACAGCAAGCTCACGGACTTCTTCACCCCGGAGCCTCACAGGGAGCCCAAGATGGCGCCGGCCAGGAAGGACCCAGCGTCTCCTTCCAGCGCGGCCTCCCATGCACCGCGATCTCCCCGCCGCCCAGAAGAACGCAGCCCTGTAAGTAGAGATGACTCCCTTCTAACAAAACGCTGTATGAGGGACATGCTGGGCTCCATGAGGGACGCAATGCTAGGGGAGATACGAGAAATGATGGGAGAAATGAGGGCAGAAATGGCGGCCTTAGGAGAGAGAACCTCACACATTGAAACTAAAATGGCTGATTATGCTGCAGCCCACAACAATCTAGCTGACAGCTACGATGTGCTAGACAGGGAAATGGGCACAGTTCATGCAACCCTGTGTCACCTGGAAGACGGGCTACGCAAAAACAATGTTAAATTAAGAGGGGTGGCAGAATCACAAGATGGAGAGGATCTCCCAGCAGTGGTCACAGCTTTCTTATCTGCAGCTCTCCCAGACGCTACTCCAGAGACCCTGGAGATCGTGAAAACGCATAGACTGCCTAAACCTGCAAAATTACCAAAAGATGTTCCCAGAGACATTTTAATTTCTTTCTTAAGCACTAAAACGAGGGATGCACTTGTACAAGCCATGAGAGCGAACCCCACTCTCCCGACACAATTTGAGAACTCTGCAGTATACCCAGACCTTTCCCCGGGCACGCTCGCCAGGAGGCGCGAATTTGCTCCCAGCTGTCAACTTCTGAGAGAAAAAGGGATCCAATATGCCTGGGGCACCCCGGTAGCTGTGAATTTTAGATATAAAGGATCTAGACATTCTTTCGCATCTCCAACTCAACTGCGCAGAGCGTTGCGCTCATGGAACTTAGCGCCCTCCCCTGCAAGCTCTCCGCATACCCCAGAGACAGGGGCACGAAGACCTCAACTTTGAAGTCGGTCTTTCTACGAGAAAAGGCTTGGGAAGACTAGACTCTGGTCTGTGTGGGTCGACCTGTCCTCCTTAGATTACCCTTTGGTCCCCTACACCGGACCCCGCCTGTCGCGACTCCATTCGGGGTTGCGGGAGGAGGTGGACCTCCCTCCATTTGTTTTGTGACCGGTTGGACTCGGTCGCACAGAGGGAAGGTCTGAATAAGGTTTTTTTCAGTACCCCCTGATAGTCAGATAATTATTGTCTGACGACATTTTGGTTTACATACGTGTTTCCCTTCCCCCTTATCCCCCCCACCTCCCCCCCCCACCCCTTTATTTATCTATTTCTCTCCCCCCCCACTACCACTTAGGCCCTCCTTCCCCTTGTCTATTTCTCTATCCTCTTAACCACTAATTTCTTTTCTTTGCCTGAGGTCTCCCCGCTTGGCAATTGGGGTTGGGGGCCATGTCTGCAGTTCACCCAGCCAGGTCTATATCCCCCTCAACATTGAATGTGGCTTCGCTTAATGTAAAGGGACTAAACTCCCCAGTTAAGCACTCCTTCTTATGGAGGGAGACCCGGAGGTTACGTGCGGATGTGATCTGCATCCAAGAAACTCATCTCCTAGCTGAAGACAATCATCGGCTAAGGAACCCCACCTTCCCTCACATCTACTTCGCTAATCACAACACTAAGAAGGCAGGAGTGTGTGTTATGGTGAGCAACAGAGTCCAGTTCCAGCAGACCTCAGTGGAGGCAGACTCACAGGGGAGGTATCTCATTCTAAACTGTCTCATCTCGGGAGAGCCGTACACGATAGTGACGGTCTATGCCCCGAACATGGGACAGTTGAGATTCCTGAGAGCCCTGTTCAAAAAGCTGAATTGTTCAGCCGAGAGTTCCTTGGTGATTTGTGGAGACTTCAATCAGATCATGGAGACTAGACTGGACTCTTCGGCTCCGCGCGTAAAAAAGAGAGGAGAGTTGGCGGACTTATGCAGGGAATTCAGACTCCATGATGTATGGCGCTATCTCCACGCAGAGGAAAGGGACTACACTTTCTTTTCCAATAGTCACAAAACATACTCCAGGATCGATTTTTTCCTGGTGGGAGAAAAAACTTTGCCCTGCTGCAGATCGGCCGAAATTGGGCTGATTTCGTGGTCGGACCATGCGCCCGTCACTCTAGGGATCAGCCAGGGGCAAAACAGAGGTGTGCCACGCCGGTGGAGGATGAATGTCAGCCTTCTTTCAGACCAAAGAACTTTAGACGCCTTGGGTGAGAACCTAGAGGAATTTTTCCTAATCAACGACACTGGGGAGATCACAGATGGAACCTTATGGGTGGCACATAAGGCGGTGCTCCGCGGCCTCCTTATACAGAAGGCCGCTCAAAATAAGAGAGCTAGAGAGAGGTTGTGGAGGGAATGGTCGGAACAGATAGCAATCTTGGAGAGATCAAATAAAGCTAGTCCAACTCCTCAACTGTCCTCCCAGATCTTTGACCTCCGAACGAAGTTAAGATCCCAGCTACTCTACCAACACGAGTTGGGCCTAAGGAAACTCCGCACCCAATACTATGCTGCAGGGGACAGGGGGGTAAGCTATTGGCCAGGAGACTCAAGAAAAGGGTATCTCAATCAATGGTGACGACCATGACATTCCCCGACGGAAAAATAATTAGGAACCCGAGCGAAATAGTAGAAGTAATGGCAGATTTCTATTCTAAACTTTACAACTTGTCAGGTGACCCCACGACTCAACAACCCTCATTAGACAGCATCCAAGCTTACTTGACAGGACCTGACCTCCCGACGGTCCCCCCGGACGTGCTCACGTCCCTGAACCAACCTTTCACCCTTGCGGAAGTAACAAAAATAATTTCGACTCTTAAATTGAACTCAGCCCCAGGCCCTGACGGTCTGACCAACGAATACTACAGAGTGTTCTCCCCTCATTTGGCTCCATACCTCCTCCGACTGTTCCAGCATTGGCAGACTGAGGGGACTCTTCCGGCTGAGGCCCTAGAGGCCACGATCTCTACGATCCTGAAGCCTGGAAAGCCACCTGACAGACCGGGCAACTATCGTCCCATCTCGTTACTTAACACGGATGTGAAGATATTTGCCAGACTGTTGGCCTCTCGACTCGCCAAGGTGATTCCGTTGCTGGTAAACTCGGACCAGGTGGGCTTTGTGGAGGGACAACAGGCCAGAGATGGCACTAGACCTGGTGGAGATAGCGGAGGAGAGGGGAGACCCCAGTGTATTCCTGTCCCTTGACGCAGAAAAAGCGTTTGACAAGGTACACTGGGGTTATCTGCGAGAGGTTCTGGGGAGGTTCGGCTTCTCCGGCCCATTCCTAGCAGCCATATTGAGCCTTTATTCCAACCCGGGGGCCCGAGTCTCAATGTCGGGATTTGTGTCGAGACACTTTGACATCACCAACGGAACACGACAGGGGTGTCCTTTGTCACCCTGATCTTTGCCCTCGTCATGGAACCCCTTGCGGCCTCTATTAGATCTAATCCTGAGATCGCGGGTATTCATGTGGGATCTAAACATCATGTCATAGGGCTGTACGCTGATGATGTCATCATCTCCTGCATTAGTCCCGATAGCTCTATTCCAGTTATTCTCAAAGAACTTGACGAATTCACAAAAATTTCCTACTATAAACTAAACATGGGAAAGTCCATGGCACTCCCCATTAATTTGTCGAAACGGGAACAGGTCGCCCTCTCCACACAGTTCCCCTTTGCTTGGGCCCCGGAGGGCATACCCTACCTGGGAATAATTTTGTGTCCCACGAAACAAGTAGCCCGAGTTAATTTAAACAAACTGATGGCAACACTGAAGGGGGGACTGACCCATGGTCCTCTTCCCCTTCTATCCTGGATGGCCCGAATTCAGGCCTTCAGGATGTTATGGCTGCCGAAACTGCTATACCTCTTTCGTTGTGTCCCGATGGGTTTCCCAAGCAAACGCCTATCTCAGCTACAAAAACAAATTAACACCTTTATCTGGGCGGGAGGTAGACGAAGAGTCCAGAGACGAACGATGTACATGAGGTTAAAAGAGGGCGGTATGGGAGTACCGGATGTCTTCACCTACCATAAAGCAGCGATTCTAGAGGCTTCTAGAGTCCTGTGGAGGCAACAGTCTGACATAGGTTGGGTTCAACTAGAGACGGAGTTGGATCCGGGGGTCTCGCCTGTCAAGCTCCTAGCTGGGGCAGCGCTGGGTCCGGTGAGGGTGAACCACCCTTTGTCCACGGTCCGAGCTCTTCAAGAGACATGGAAAAAAATGCCAGAATTCTGGCTACAGCTGCCCCCAGAGAGGATACCGCTGGAGGCTTTTCAGGTGCACATCCCCACGTTAAATATTACACCCTGGCAATCATCGGGGATTCTCTCCATGGGGTACTTGATACAAGATGGTAGACTAATTCCATTCGACAGCTTTAGCAGGGACTCTCAGACCTTACGCCGCTCCTTCTTGCAATACTCACAGGTGAGACATTTTGTTAATTCACCTGCATGCACACACGTTCTTAAACAACCCACACCCTCGCCATTTCAGCGCTTTCTTCACGTAGAAACTAACCCCCCGAAGGGTTTTTCCCTGATTTACAAAGGACTCATATCTCACAATTCCCCCACAAAGCTCCCCAACATGGCTACTTGGGAGAAAGACCTAGGCTTTGAGGCTGACCGTGATGAATGGGAGGGAGCGGTTAGGTGCGTGTCGCAAGCTACAAAATGCATTAACCACTTAGAATCTTTGAAGAAATTGCATCTAAGATGGTACATCACCCCCTCCAGGTTGGCCAGACTTGCAGCGGGATCCTCGCCACTGTGCTGGAGACATTGTGGCCTGAAGGGGGATCTGGCACACATGTGGTGGAGTTGCCCTAAGATTTCCCAGTTTTGGGTATTGGTGTCCGGCCTGCTGGGGGAAATTACAGACACGAACATCCTCTTATCCCCACAACTGGCAGTGTTACACATAGGAGCGGAAACATTCCCCCCTGTCACACGACATGTAATCTCCTATGTTCTTATTGCAGCTAGATTATGTATAGCAGCTTCTTGGAAAAACGCAGCCCCCCCAAACATAGGAGACCTTGCCAAAAACTCAACACAATATTTTCTCACGAATACCACCTGGCAATGGACGCCCCGAGAAGGCGTTATGTCTCGGAGGCGTGGGCCCTATGGGCTAACCACCCGGCAGCCATGGACCCCCCTCCTTGAAAACCAGCGGGGAGGTAAAGGTAGAGGTAAAAGTAAAGTGACACTACAACTTAATCCCTTTCATGCCCTCTCTCTTATATTTTCTATCATCTGATATATTCCCCCTATCATTCTATCAGCTCCTTTGGTCCCCCTCCCTCAGCGTTGAATTCCTCTTACTCTTCTCTACTCTCTCCCATACCCCCCCCTCTCCCCCCCCTTTTTCTCATCCCCTCCCTATCCTAATTCCCTAAACACCCCCTCCAGTTGGTCTAGTTGACATATCCCCTGTTGTTCATGGATTTCCTGTGAACGGCACTAAACCCTAGCCTGAGAAAACTCGTTACCACTCAGCCTCACATGACTGACCAGCACCAAAAACAATCCTATATAACGTAACATGGCTTTGAACATGTCCCACCATCTCTGATAGCTTTGGAGGTCCAATTAATTCCGCTATGGTTTTTTATCCAAAGACATATATCCTACCCCCCCCCCCCCCCTGCTACCCCCCCACCCCCCCCCCCAATCTTTTGTCTCACTCTACGTCCCCCCCCACCTCCCCCCCCATAATATAGGTTTTGTTAATACCTACCCAATGCCATCTGTTTGTCTATGTCTGTATTATTGTATAACGTGTACTTTTGTTATTGAAATATAAAAATACATTAAAGACCAGAAGAGGAGGTTGAAGGGCCACAACAACGATCTCCCACCAAAACCAACCTCCGGCAGTGGACGAAGCTGGATGGCCAACTGGCAGCAGTGTGGGGAGTCACCAGAACCCCAGCAGCCATGCTCAGATCCCGGGGGCACAAAATGACCAGCTTGGACAATGTGATGCTGACTTTGCACATTGTCCTTGATGCCTGTCGGCCCCCAAACCACCCTAACCAGGTATTTACTTATTTGGAGGGGTGGCAGCAGTCGAGCTCCAACAGGCTAGACAGGCCCACACCCCGGGACAGCTATGTGCCGACCCAGAGGCCTATACAACCTTTGTGGCCACCCATCATGGACCTCCCAACCCAAGGCCATTTCGACACACCGGCCCAGATGACCCACCCTATAGGGTTACAATCTGTGGGGGAGGCTATCCATGGGGCCCTGGACCTCCTCCAGGACCAGGGTGATTGTGGCCCGGTAGAGGCTACCCCACACAATCAGCCCACCTACCACCAGCTGTAGGGTCAACTTTTTTGTTTTTTTGGGTTTTTTTGTTATCCAAAAAGTGCATTGCACAATTTCTTTTTGTTTTTTTCTGTTTTATTTGTTTGGTTTTTTAGCGTTTGTGAGCTTTCTAAAAGCTATCTGACATCTTTGGCATTAAGGCGTGATAATACACATTTTGAAAAAACTGCTTTGTGTCTGTCTTTTTTTAGGGAATGGATGTGTAGGTTGTTTTGTGGGTGGGCTTAAAGTCATCATCATTAGCAAGTACTTTACGGCCCGCATGGCTCATGAAGCCACCTTGGTTAGTATGTGTAAAATCATGACTCCTGTGAGGCACCGCCGGCATGGTCCACATGGCCGGGGCGCGTCACATGCAGGGTCAAGGTATGATCCTGTGCACACTGGCCGGTTTGACTGTGATAATACTGTGTGAACCAACTTTGAGACACAGGGTTTCATGAGCCTAATGAGCGGCAGTGAGAGTGAGATGAGATCGAGGAAGCCCTAAGGAATGTAAGGGCTGAGTGCTGACAACCCGGAACACAGGGAGTTAACCTGAGCTGTGTGAAAGGCTGATTACCAGCAGCTGAGGGGGTGTGTCCATGTGGGAGTGGCTGGCACGATAAGAGCCAGACAGCTGTGTGATTCAGAGATAGATTCAGATGGAAGCAGACATGAGCCTGAGAGGATGTGGGCTGATTTCCAGCCTGAGAGCTGAGCAGAGCCAGTCTGTGTGAGGGACTGGTGAATGCAAGTACATGCCGCCATGATTGAGATGGTGAAGGGAGCATGCTAGCTCCATGCCGGTGCCGAGGTCCGAGGGTGTGAGCACCTGGTGGGGAAGCCGTGGCTGAACCCGGTGGAGACTGGTCCGGGCGTGGAGGGAACCACGTCCGGGAAAGGAGCCTTGGGGGACGCTTGGTGGACCCGTTATACATGTAGCGAGACCCGGATCCGTGCCCGGTAAGACAGCGGTTCCCGTGTAACGGAGTGAGCCGTGTGTGAGTAATGCCAGGCGGGCATAGACCGCCTTTGGGTCCGAGTCAGAGTGCTCAGTTAAAGGACCTGATGAAACAATGTGTTTAACTATGTGTATGAGGGCTTAGGTAATGGCCCTGAATGAGAGATGATGGCCTGTATGTAAGACCCATGTATAATCATGTGGAGAGACAGTGACCCAGCTGGTATGGATGATGTTGGAGGCGTTCCGTCCTTGGGACGAGAGGGAGGCTTGCCCTGCTGCATGCAGAGGGTACCTGATCCCTCAACCACGACCTCTAATGGTGTGGGTGTGCCTGTGGTGCCAGAGACAGGGGTAATAGGGCTCCTAGTAGGTATCGGATGTGGTTCCCGTGTACTATGGTTTGCCAATCCCTGTAATGGGCCATGGAGGGGCCACAGTCCATGGATGTGGGCTGTGAGCAGGTGTGTGATCCATGGACGTTTGAATGATGGATCACATACGGTGTGTAAGGTCCCGGTCAGGCAGGATTCCTGACTACGGGTGAATGTATATCATCATGCTGGGGTGACTAAAGCCAGGCGGCAGGTACCGCCATTGGGACCCACAGGGCCCGTTGAGGCGTATGTAACGAAGGTCAGAAGCAGGGGTTAGAAGGGCTCCCGTACTGGGTAACGCGTGGTTAGGCCGGAGGCCGCAGCCCCACGGGTTACTAGGGTTTGCCAATCCCTGTTATGAACCCGGAAGGGTCATCATCGTACTGTAACTTATGTATAGTGTAAGTAGGCCGGAGGCCGTAGCCACCATGGGAGCTGTTAGTAGAGCTCCAATGGGGACAGAGATGGTTACAGGTCCCGGGTTACTATAAAACGTTATGTGCAATATAAGTGTTATGTGATGTTAAATGTAAATGTATGGTGTATTTATGTAAAGTGTTGGTAATCAATGTGATATGTGTCAAACATGCTACCCGGGTTATGTGATTAATATGTGAAAATAAACGGGTAGACATTGGTTAACCTTATAAACACGTGTTGTTGTCGTTTTGCAAGCGGGTTCCCCGGTTGCTACCTCACACTCCACATACAAATGTTGCTGACAAATAAATAGAGCCTGTGTTTGGGGGGGATTACTTAATGACTCGCTATGGAAACAACACTAGGAACACAGATGCGAGAGGCTGGGACGTCTACTTGCAACACAGCGCGTCTACGCGTTATCTCCGTAGCGTACAGTGGGACCCTTTGCCAGGCTCCAGCAGGATCATAGTACAAGCAACGTCCACGATGCAGGCATAGGCTTGTTGCCTCAAAAAATTAGCTCAAAGGGCTTAATAAACTCTTTTTTGAAATAGAGGAGGGTGCGTGGCCCATACTATATTCTTGCTTGTCCTTAGAGCATAGTACAAGCAACGTCCACGATGCAGCCATAGGCTTGTTGCCTCAAAAAATTAGCTCAAAGGGCTTAATAAAATCTTTCTTGAAATAGAGGAGGGCGCGTGGCCCATACTATATTCTTGCTTGTCCTAAGAGCATAGTACAAGCAACATCCACGATGCAGCCATAGGCTTGTTGCCTCAAAAAATTAGCCCAAGGGGCTGTATTGTATTGAATGGAAAAAAAAATGAAAAATGCTCACAAGCGGATGCACTTGTAAAGTAAAATGATTTTTACTGATTGCGTAGTTTTGTTATCATGCAGCAAATGTTGCAGGAACAAGACTTATCACATCGTCTGAGCTGAGGGAGATGCCGATACTTCCTGTCTTAAAAGGGCATAAAGTTAAAAGCGCAATATTCCAATCATATTAATTATGATTAGGTTACTCTACATTTGGGTACTGTTGTCTGGGGGCTTACGAACTGCGATGATATCCAGTCCTTGTTGAACTTTATGAGAGTCAGCCTGTCGGCATTTTCAGTAGTAAGCCGTGACCTTCTATCAGTGACTATACCCCCAGCGGCACTGAAAACACGCTCTGATGTCACACTAGCAGCTGAGCAGGCCAGCACCTCCAAGGCATACAAAGCGAGCTCTGTCCAAGTGTGAAGCTTGCAAACCCAGTAATTAAAGGGTACAGAAGGGTCGGTTAGGAAGCTGGTACTGTCACTGACATACTCGTTCACCATGTTGGAGAATTGTTGTCTCCTAGTCAAGGTGACCGTAGGCATGATCTGTTGTTGATCGGAAGGTCTGTTGAACATCGCCCAGTTGGTGGACATCTTACCCCCACCTCTTCTTGACATTGATGACGTTTGTGTCCCAACCAAAGGCTGCTGTTGCAAAGAGCTGGTTCTTCGGGGTATAGCGGAGTCAGACGGTGATATGGACATCAAATTGTCAACAACAACCCTCTTGAAAAAATCCATCGTTAGGCCCCTTGGTGACTGCAACAGCAGCGACGGAAATTTGTCTTTGTACCGTGGGTCCAAAAAGGTGGACAACCAGTAGAGGTTGCTGTTATAGATGTGAATGACGCGTGGATCTTGGGAGAGACATTGAGACATTACGTCAGCCATGTGTGCTAAGCTGCAAAGACTCATCTCCTCGGTTACAACAGAATGAGAATCACTATGCATCATGGCCTCTAAATCAGTCTCCGCCTCCTCCTCTTTAGCCCACCCATGCTGTACCGACATAAACGTAGGGTTGGGAGTACCATCAGGGTTCACATCAGTACCACAGAAAAATGAATCTTCTTCATCATCACCCTCATCACCTTCTTCTTCCAGACCCAATGTAGCCTGCTGATATTGGCTTGGCTGGCTAGGATCAGAGATGTTAAATTCTGGCTCCATAGCCATCCGCTGGGCCCTCAAAGATTCTGTTTTCAGATTCAGGAGCGATTCTTTAAGCAAACAGAGCATGGGGATGGTGAGACTGATAATGGACTGATCACCGCTGACAAGTTTGGTGCAGTATTCAAAGTTCTCCAGCAACTCGCAAAGATCAGCGATCCAGACCCACTCGAAAGTACTAATGTGTCTGGTCTGACTTCCGGGGTGACGGGCATGTTGCAGCTGATATTCCGCTATTGCCCTCTGCTGCTCATTAAACCTTGCCAACATATGGAATGTTGAGTTCCATCGCGTGGGCATGTCGCAAATTAGCCTGTGTTTAGGCAAATTTAATTTGTTTTGAAGGGCTGAAAGACTTCCAACTGCTGTGTACGAATGTCTAAAATGGGCGCAAATTCGCCTCACCTTCTCGAGTAGGTCAGATAACTCTGGGTATATTTTCAGGAATTTCTGAACTATTAGGTTCAGCACGTGAGCCAGGCAAGGCACGTGTACAAGGTTACCGTGCTTTAGTGCCGCCACAAGGTTTCGTCCGTTATCGCTGACAACAATACCTGGTTGTAGTTGCAGTGGGGCCAGCCACTCATCAGTCTGTTGCTTAAGACCTTTCCACAGCTCAGTTGCAGTGTGAGGTGTGTCACCTAGACAGATAAGTTTCAGAAGAGCCTGTTGTCGCCTTGCTGAAGCACTACTGCAAAGCTCCCAACTTGGACGTGATGGTGCGGGCAGCTCAGCAGTGGACAAGGAAGTTGCAGAAGCAGATTGTGTACTGGACATATATGATGAGACAGCCACCCGGAATGATGTTGTGCCCGCTATTCGTGGAGTTGGTAGTATCTCAGATGGTCCACTTTGAGAAGTTGGGACACTGTCCACCAGGTTGATCCAGTGAGCCGTTACTGAGATGTATCTGCCCTGTCCACAACTACTTGTCCATGTGTCCGTTGTTAGGTGGACTTTGGCGGTTACAGCATTTGTTAGTGCACGCTTTAAGTTGGTAACAACGTGCTGGTGTAACGCGAGTACGGCACTACGTGAGAAAAAGTAGCGGCTGGGTACAGAGTATCGTGGTGCTGCCACAGCCAACAACTCCCGAAAATACTCTGTACCCACAAGCCTAAACGACAGCATTTCCACAGCTAACAACTTTGCAATTTGCGCAGTCACTTTTTGGGAAAATGCGTGTGTCGATTGGTACTTCCGCTTCCTTTCATACAGCTGTGGCATAGACAACTGGACGTTTGGCGCACACTGACCAGAGGCTTGACTACTGTCATGTCTCTCTTGTACCGCAGCTTGGGAGGAGTACGTTTGAGCAGGAGCTGATGCCTGAACACTAGCTGGTGAAGGATGGATCTGAGGTGGCCTGGAAGTGTTGGGATCAGAAGGCACTGATTTTGAACCCTGATGGGCCGACCACTGAATTGGGTGCTTAACAGACATATGCTTACGCATACTGCTGGTGCTCATGTTTCCTTTTCCCAGGCCTCTGCTTAGCTTTGCATGGCAGATGTTACAGATAACCATATTTGGTACAGATGTCGCATCCTTAAAAAATTGCCAGACAATGGCTTTTCGTCCTTTATGTTGAATTGGAGGCAAAGGAGGATGACTCTGTACAACACCAACTGTTGACACAGTTTGTGCAACAGTTGGTACAGTTTGTGCAACAGTTGACACAATTTGGGCAACTGTTGTCACAGTTTGTGTTCTGGAGAAAGGTGTAAGCCTTGGTGCTTTTGGCGGTGGTACATAGCCACTTTCCTCCTCCTGGCTGCTCTGTTGGCTATGCATGCCAAGAGTCCAGGTAGGATCTGTGGTCTCATCATCCACGCCTTCCTCTTCAAAGTCTTCTGGATAACGTGACTGAGCAGGCTGGCCAGATGAGATGTGTGTCTCATCATCCTCATCATCATCCACCTCCTGAGATGCTGTATGCCTTTGGTGAAAGTGGCTTTCTTCAGTACGAGGTGCTTCAAAACTTTGGCCATGAATAGACATTACGTCTTCTTCAAGTATCTCGTCAGGCAGTGACAAAGAAAGGCCAAATGCAATCGAGGGCTGATAAGAACCAAATAAATCATCGGAGTGACCAAGGTCGGGCTCCAATTTTTCCTCTGGCTGCCGATGGGTTGAGGAAATAGGAAGACTTTGAGGATTGGATGGCCCTGCGTTGTCTGTAGCGACACTAGACTGTGTTGGCAAGGACAATTGTGTACTGCAAGAACCAGTGGTCGAGGTGTTATCAGCCATCCAAGATGTTATCTGGTCATGCTCTTCCGGCCTCAAGACACGTTTTTGTTGAGTACTAGGAATTTTAGATGGGAGAAAGAGAGATCTATCAATCCTCGTCTGTCTACCTGTACCAGTGCCTTCTTGGGCATGACTGCTACGGCCACGACCTCGTCCCCGTCCCTTTGCAACCTCTTTTTTGGGAAATTGTGGTTTTTGTGACATTGTTGACAAATGCACAGCCACCGAGATGGAGTTAGGTGGTGCTCTAGGCGTCACCCGCTGGCGGTTAAGTGCGTGCTAACACTTGTCAGTGAAGCAGCACACTAGTCCCTGCAAAAATTATTAAGTGCGCACAGCCACCGAGATGGAGTTAGGTGGTGCTGTAGGCGTCACCTGCTGGTGGGTTAAGTGCGTGCTAACACTTGTCAGTGAAGCAGCACACTAGTCCCTGCAAAAATTATTAAGTGCGCACAAGTAGTTGCACAAGTAGGTGGCGTACGTGCTATTTGCAGCTAGGAGAGCGGCAACGCACTGGTATGCCACAGAGAAAAGAAAACTGAAGGGGTTATTATGACCCAAAATCTATCAGGTGCAAAAAAATAGGAAATAGTACCTCAGCTAAGCCTCTGACTTCAGCTATTAGGACAGCTGAGTGAGTAAGCTAAGCTATGAGGTCGGTCCTGTGTGCACTGTAAGGCTGCACCTCCCTGCCTGCCTGCCTACAGTCCTCTATACAGTACTCCTCTGTCCCCCTGGTAGCTCTCACAAGAGCTGTTTGGGTTAAATATAAGGAATTTTTAAGTTTCCCTACACTGACTGACACTCCCTATGATCTGCTCCAGCATCTACCTCACCCTGCACTAGGTCAGATCTCACAGGAATGTGGAGAAAATGGCGGTGGCAAGGCTTATATACAGCCTCGCCTCTCATACATGACATAGGCATCACGATCGACAGAAGCCAATCATAGTCCTGCCACAACCAACATGGCTGTGGCATTACTGAATATGATTGACTAACATGCTTGCCCATCTTCACAAGATTTCTGACCTAACACGCTAGGCTGTCTCGGAAGCTTTGTCGGAACATAACAGATTCTGTATTCGCGAGTCCCGAATACAGTATACAGGACTCGGATTCGTAGACTCGCTCAGACTCGCTCAGACTCGCTGCTGACAGCGGGTATCCGTGAAGCGGTGCGATTGTTTAAACGATTTGGGGAGATTCAAGCTACATAGCGATGTGATATAGCGAGTCTAGCGAGTGAGAAAAAGTAAACTCTGACAAAACTAGGATTGCCATTGACTTGCATTGGACTCGCTACTGTGCGAGTAATCGCTGGGAAACTCGACGAGTACCGAGTCCTGCGAGTCCCTTACTACTCGCCGAGTAACGAGTCCTAGCAAGTAGACTCGCCCATCCCTAGTCTTCTGTCTTCAGCTGTGCTACATTTTTGCCATCAGACAAATATGTCTGATGACAGAGATGAGCAGGCACAGAATGACACTGGAGCACTGTTACTGTGCAGTGCGGCACTATGTCGCTTTTTTTGACATTTGATGTAGTGTAGAAATCTTGGGAGAAGTGTGGCATGTGCTCTGGAAATGATCAGGTATAGATAACTGCGTCATTTTGTGCAGAGATGAGTCGTGGCTCGAAGACGTGATATCGGTCTGCGACAGATGAAGAAGAAAACTGAAGATTAAGGACTTCACCTAGAAACATCACTGGTGAGTATGTGTATTACCTATACACGCACACTGATGCTATATACAAAACTCCTGTGTATAATGTCAATGGTGATCATTGCATTACCTGCACACTGACACTATATACAGAGCTTCTGTGTATAATGTCACTGGTTATAACTGTATTACCTGTACACTGACACTATATACAGAGCTTCTGTGTATAATGTCACTGGTTATGACTGTATTACCTGTACACTGACACTATATACAGAGCTTCTGTGTATAATGTCACTGGGTATGACTGTATGACCTGTAAACTGAAACTATATACAGAGCTTTTTTACATTTTCATTATTTTAATATTATTTGTCACTATGTGGTGGCATTATGTCATGACGTGGCGGTATTTGTCCCTTGTATGTGGTATTATTCGGTCACTATGTGATGGTAATATGTGGTCTTCTCATGGTGTGGCAGTATTTATACCTTGTACATGGTAGTATTTGATCACTATGTGGTGGTATTATGTGCTTTGGTCATGGTGTGACGGTATTTGTGCCTTCTATGTGGCATTATTTGGGCACTATGTGGTGGTAATATGTGGCTTTTTTTGGAAGCCCCAATGATGATGAATGGAGTTGCGGTCACCTCATTACTGGCCGCTGCATTTTTTTTTTTTTTTTTTTTTTTTACAATAAATTTTTATTGGTTTTGAAAGGTTAACAAAAGCGCAGCACAAATAAACAATCAACACAGAAAAGGAAACCAAAGAGCCACCTCAACAGGAAAGACGGCGAGGTGTGGAAGTGGGGGGGAGGGGGGAGGTTTGAAAAGGGGGGGGTTTGGGAAAGGACCAGGGAAAAGGGAAAGGGTGCAACGTAAGCCCATCACACTTTTATACAAGGTATAAGAAATACCAACTCACATTGTAAGGCAGTATAGTCAATATAGCCATTAAAAAGGTACCGGAACTGCACTTGGATGATTCAACCAATTCAGCCAGTTGTCTCTGACCCGGGTCTTGGTCAGGCCATCTAAAGCTAATTGGAATTCGTGGTGGAAAATATTATTTAGTCTGTCAGTAACCTCAACAATCGAAGGGGGTGAGTCATCCTTCCACTTAGCCGCGACCACCAGTCTGGCGCCTGTTAGCACATTTGACACTAGTGACCTCTGGTCACGCGGGTACTCATGAACACCCAGGTGTAGGACCGCCATTTGTGGAGTCAATGCGATCTCGAGACCCGTGAGCGCCCTCACCAGAGCCGCGACTACCGCCCAAAAGGGGGCAATTTTGGGACAATACCACCACATGTGTGATAGTGATCCATGTCCCCCACAGCCACGCCAACATAGAGGAGAGCGGTCACGGGAGAAGAGGGCCAATTTAACTGGGGTGTAGTACCACCTCAAATGGATCTTCTTCAAAATCTCTAGATTGTTCACACACCTGGACGCCCTTTGTAAAACTCTGAGGCCTTCCCACCAGTCCTCCTCCGGAGCTATAAATCCAAGATCCTCCTCCCAGCGCCTCATGTAACTCAATTTAGCCGGACACAAGTCCGCATTCAGTTGCTGATAGATACCCGAGAGTCCCTTGGGCTTCCCCGATGAAAGCGTATATTTTTGGTAATGAGAAATCTCCTGCGGGGGCCTGACAGGCCAGAGTGTGGCAACACCACGTATGAAATGGGCAATTTGGGTGTATTGGTAGTGTGTAGACACTAGATCAGGAAACTTTAACACAAGATCCGAGAAGGGAAGGATCCTCCCGCTGACCAGAATATCTGCTAGGGACTGGATACCTGCTTTGCGCCACGGAGTAAGGTTCAAGAATTCAATGTGGAAAGACAACGCGTCTATGCTAATTTGGTCAGGGGGCAACCGGATCCACCTCCCAATCTCCTTCCTCCAGCATGCCAACGCAGCGGCCATCGCAGGAAAAGGCATAGGCGTTAATGTGGGAGCTAGGCACTCCGCCTCCAACAGGAGGCACAAGGGCCGCCATCCCAGAACCTCCTCCTCCATTGCCAACCATCTCGGGGGGTCGTCTGGAGCCCACCACACTCTGGCCTCTTGAAGGATTGTGGCCTCTTTGATACGCCGCTACATTAGGAACCCCCGTGCCCCCTATATTGTATGGGAGGTACATTGTATTCCCTGATACTCGAGCTTTCCTACCCGCCCAGACATATCGGTTAACCTGTTGTTGTATTCGGGTCAGATAACGTGCAGGAATCAACACTGGAAGATTCCTGAACAGATATAGGATTTTGGGGAGTAGGAACATTTTAAAAGTCTGTATCCTAGCCACCCAAGAGAGATTCCCCAGTGAGTGGCGCAACCTTTCAGCAGACAGAGAGGCAAGCAAGCGTTCCACGTTAACCTCAATCAGTTTGGCGGAAGAGGTGAGGGTGACACCTAGATAAGGAACCCCCTCCTCCCTCCATACAAAAGGAAAGCAAGCCTTTAACCTCTCTCTCATGTCCGCCGAAACTCCAATCGGAAAGATTAGGGATTTCCCTGCATTTAATTTATAAAGGGGGAGGGAAGAAAACCTCCTCAAAATCTTCAACACCGCCTCAAGGGAAGGTTCCACCTTGGTGCAGGCAATAATAATGTCATCGGCATACAAACCGATTTTGTGCACCGAGCTCCCCACCGTATAACCAGAGACATCCGGGCACACCCTGATGGACTCGGCCAGGGGTTCAATGACCAAGGAGAATATGATGGGCGAAAGCGGGCATCCCTGCCTCGTTCCATTCGAGAGACTAAAGTTAGAGGAGAGAAAGCTCGACGACAGCACTCTGGCGTTGGGCTGAGAATAGAGGGCCAGAACGGCCGAGAGAATAGGGCCACAGAAGCCAAATTTCTCAAGTACGGCGGCCAGGTAACCCAGTGCACCCTGTCAAATGCCTTTTCCGCATCTAGGGACAAGAGTACACCGGGGGTCCCAGCCTGTTCCGCAGCTTTGATCAGATTAATAATTCGCCTTGTGCCATCTTTGGTCTTTCTCCCCCCCACAAAGCCTACCTGGTCTCCATGAATCAGAAAGGGGGTAACCTTGCCGAGTCGGAAGGCCAACAATTTAGAGTATATTTTTATATCGCAATTTAGCAATGAAATTGGACGGTAGCTCCCAGGGTCCTCCGGAGGCTTCCCGGGCTTCGGAATGGTCACAATGGTGGCCTCTAGGAGCCGAGGGGGAACCGCACCCGTCGACTGCCAGAAGGCACCTGCTCTGGCTAAATATGGAGCCAGGACTTGGGAGAAAGAGCGGTAGTAGTCATTCGGAAGCCCGTCCGGTCCAGGTGCCGAGTGTCGCTTAGTTGTTAGAATAACCTTCCGGACCTCTGCAGAGGTGATGGGGGCATTAAGTTCCTCAATTTGTTCCTGGGTCAGCACAGGCAAGCTAAGGCCATCTAGAAAACCACGGATGTCTGAGGCACTCGGGGGGGGGGGGGGTATCTCTTTCGTCTTTCAAGTTGTAGAGATGAGAGTAGTATTCAGCAAAGGCCTCTGCAATAACGGGCAGGCTGACCTGTATTTTACCACCGCCATCCCTCAAGGCAGTGATTTGGGAAGTAATTTCTTTTTTCTTTATCCGTCTTGCTAAGATCACCCCAGCACGATCCCCCATGGCATACAAGGTAAATTTGGATTTCCTGAGGTACCTCTCATGCTGGGAGAGGAGGAAGAAGCGGAGTTGTGTTCTTACAGAGAAAAGCTCAGCCGCCGCCGTTGTGGACGACGTGACTTTGTTCCCACTCTCCAAGACATGTAAACGAGATAAAAGCTCTTCCCCCACCTTAGCTCTCTCTTTTTTACGTCTGGCTGCCAGTTGAATAAAAAGTCCTCTAATGTAGGACTTATGGGCCTCCCACAGTGTAGAGTCCGAGACCTCTCGGTTATCATTCAGCTTAAAAAACTCAGTTAGCTCTGAATGGAGCTTAGAGATTACAAGATTATCCGAGAGGAGGCTCAGATTCACCCTCCAAACACCCGTGAGGCGCAGACCCCCCGCCAGGGAGACGACCAACGTAATTGGGGCGTGGTCAGACCACGATATTAAGCCCACTTACGCAGCACTACAGGATGTGAGAGTCCCACTGTCCACCAAGAAGTAGTCTAGGCGGGAATAGGAGCTATGCCTGTTGGAATAAAACGTGTAATCTCTCTCCCAGGCGTGGAGGCAGCGCCACACATCGTGGAGATGCAAGGACCGACAAAGCGGCCCCAACTCACCCCTGGCAGACGAGGGCCCTTTAGTGCAATCTATCTGGCGTGACATCACCACATTAAAATCTCCCCCCAGCACCAGATGGCCACGGGAGATTTTGTTAACAATTTTCATGAGCCCACGTGCAAACTTAAGCTGAGAAGTATTCGGGCCGTATACATTTACAAACGTGAAAACAGAATCAAAAAGTTTACAAGTAATTAGAAGGTATCTACCAGCCGGGTCAGCCAATTCAGTAATAAGTTGGAAAGGCAAGGTAGACTTGACAAATATGCCAACTCCGGCTTTTTTCATGGGGCTGTTAGCATAAAAGGCTCTAGAGTACATCCGGTGTGCAACTCTATAATTATCTCCCTTGAGGAGGTGCGTCTCCTGTGCGAAGACCACATCCGCCCTACTCCTGCTAGCCTCCGGCCAAAAGAGGGAGCGCTTGATCGGAGAATTTAAGCCGTTAACGTTTAACGAAAATATTTTGAGACTCATGGTGGAAATATTACCTCTGCATGACATGGGCTAGACTCACAACAGATAGGAGGGTCAGGCAAGGAAAGGGAATGGGAGGAACAAGGGAAAACAAGACAAACAGAGAGAAGAAGAAAAAAATAACACCAATGTAAACATAACAGGCAAGCCGAAACTTGCAAGGCGGGGGGGGGGCAGTGTGACCCGGAGATGGTGTACCAGGTACCCTCTGTCGGCAAGACCTGACAGACTCACATGGTCAGACACTCAAGGTCTCGCCGTCCCGGGCTGTCGACTAAAGACCATCACCGCCACAGATCCATCCTAAAACAAAGAAAGATAACACATGGACCGCTGTTTAATGCGCGGTGTCCCAGTCAGGGTTGGTCTTCCTCTTTGGGGAGGAATGGGAGTTTGGTGATGCCTCCCGATTGCGTCTTGGGGACCCAGGAAAATCCTCGCCACGGGCCGGGAGACCCCATGCTTGCAATGCTCTCTCTAACAGCTTTGGAGACTGGAACACGTGTCGATCACCTTTGTAGCTAATGCGAACTTTAACCGGCGTTCCCCAAGCATACGGGATCCCCGCGTCTCGGAGGACCTTGCACATAGGCGCAAATTCTTTGCGCTTCGCCAAAGTTCCAATGATTAGGTCCGGGTAGACTGCCAATGAGGAAAACCCACTCGGGACCTCCGGTCTCTGTCTGAGGGTGCTCAGAAGTTTGTCTTTGAGACCAGGATGCTGCATAGAGACCAGCACGTCTCTCGGGAGGGCTGGATTGAGGAGAGGGGGACGAGGAAGGCGGTGGATCCTCTCAAAATGCAGGAGCTCAGGGGGGCAGTCTGGGATGATAGCCTGCACAAAGGTTGTAACAAAGTCAGAGAGCCCTGAGTCCTGAACCTCCTCAGATATGCCCCTTATCTTTAGGTTTCCACTCCTGCCTTTGTCCTCTAACTCCCACATCTTGCTTTGCTGTGCCTCCACCTGCCTTCCACAGCGTCCAGATTATCAGCCAGCTTGTTATGTGCTGAGGCAAATTCAGCCATCTTCCTCTCCAGCTGGTCTGTCAGGTCTCCCAGGCTGGACACATCCCTCCTTATCTCTGCAATCATACCTTGAATGTCCGAGTGTATTGCCTTCTGAAGGGAGGACATCATCCTCTTCATCGCTTGCTCTGTCAGTGGTGTGTCCTCAGCCTCCAGGTGCTGCTGGCCCTCTCTGTAATCAGCAGAGGCATGAGAAGAGGGAGAGCGGGACGCTGCAGCCGGCGCCATCTTGAAGCGGGTGGGGGCTGCTTCTCTTTGGAAGAAATCTGACACTTTAGTGAGCCCCGACTGGGATTTAGAGTGTCCTCTCGGCATCTCCAGTCTTCAGGCAAGAAGATGAGCCGGTTCAAGCACTGTGTGCAAAGCAACAGCGATTGCTGGAAGCCGCTGAAGATCTGTGGCTGTGGAGCCCCGGGATTATGTGACCGACAGCATCAGCTCTCAGGTCACGCCCCCCGGCCGCTGCATTTTATAATGGAGAGGAAAGCTCCTTATTCTTCTGACGGTGCAGTTTCTACTGTTCAGATTCCACCAATAAATAAGTAATCACCTTCCGAACCTGTGGATTGCTGATAACTTGTTTTCACCAAAAAATCCCTTTAATGCAAATTACAGTAATTGTACATCGTCGTTATGGTGAGTACACAGTGATGTGCAGGAGCTGATGCTATAATGGGTAAAGACTAACAGGTATTTGCATATAGCTGAAGAATGGTTGGGCCCGGGCGGGTGGGCCCCTGGAGTTAATTTCCATGGTGGGCCCCAGACTCCTCAGTCCGGCGCTGATACCATTCTTAGCTGCATGTACTGCTGCAATGTAAAACCAAACGTCCATTGTCAGGTGACGTCTATTCTATTCGCTATTAATACCTCTCTTAGCTGCATTTTGTTTATGGTGAGTTTCTGGAAAAGGGATAGTTTAGAATTAGAGGCTTATAGACACAGGCTATAGAGGCCTAAAAACGCAGATTGGTGATTTAGCAGAGAGCTGGAATAAAGAATCTGCTGTGGTTGTCAATGGTGCTTGTGAATGTGCAAGGACAGGTACACGTTAGGGGGCATCTACGCCTGCAGCATGGACAATGGATTGGCAAGCACACAGCACAGGGGAAGATGCTGTGGTGTCGCCCGGAGACACTGATTCTGGATCCAGGCATTCGACTCACCTAGTCTGGTACTTTGATGACATGTGCTGCTTGTGGTCAAGCTGGTAGTGATCAGATTGCAAATGACCATTCTTTTATAATCTATACTTTGTTCAAAAAAGTGCCAGACTTGGGAACACCTAATCCTTTGCCAGGGATCTTGCTTCATGTGGACGTTCTGCTTCCTCTAGAGGGTGCTGTGCCTCCATTTCCTCTTGCACTGCTGTCCTCGTTCTGCATGGCACTTTTCCAGGTTGGGTCAGTCACTTTTATTGTCCACCACCTTATTTTCCACTTCTGCAGTCTAATCCTCTTCCTGACTTGTTTACTTCACTTCTGCAGTCTTATCCACTTCCTGACTTGTTTACTTAACAACATCACTTGTTGGCAACTTAGTCTCATCATCATCTACATCTTGAAACACTAATTGTCATTCCCCACCATCATCTTCTTTTGATTGTGGCTATTCAAATATTTGGCCATTACTACACGTGATCTCATGTACCTCTTGAAACATGTAGATTTAAACAACTCCTCGGAGTGTCTGAGTGTCTGAGTGTTGCATCACATGTCTACTGGGATTTGCCATGGTGAAAGGAAGAAGAATCAAGAGGGTTATGTGGTTCGCATCTCTTGGCAACTGAGATTGTACTGCGTGGAAGACAGGATGGTACTGCAAAATACACTTGAAACATTATCTGACATCCATCCGACCACCTGGTCACTCTCTTATGGCTTCATGAGTGGTGCCCCACACCCTTCTGCAAACTGGAGCAGGAAGCTAGGTCTTATGGATGAGTGTGTTTATTGTGCTCCCTCAGCAGGCAAAGTTTCACCCTACCAATGGCCTCAGGCTCTTCATGCACCATCAACAGCAAGTTCACTTCCCCATCCTTTACCGCTTACCTTGCAAATTTTAAATTAGGTATATAATATATGCCTGCACACTTTATAATATTAATTGGGAAAAAATATAACCCTGAAAAGTAATTTTGTCTTTAGGTGTGCACACATTGTTTATTTATCGCATTTTTCACTGTGTATTTGAGTGCAGATTTTTCACACAAAAAAAAAAATCTTGATACCAGCAAAGTCAATGAGAACCCTGAAGTGTCATGTACTCATGGCTGATTTGTGACTTGCATATTTGGTGCAGACAATAATCAGCAGAATGTCCATTTTTTTCAAATGTTTTGCAGTATTTTGGCAACATTAAAAGCAATGAGAGTGCAAAATTGCATCAAAAATGCTACATGTGAATATGGCCAAAGGGGGTAAAGGAAGTGCTTTTTTTCTCTTTTAAGTTTGATTTATATACAAGTCATTATACAGAAAAGAATATTTCCTAACATTTTTTCCTGTAAGATCCATTTTAGCTTTGGCTTTGTATTCTTTATTGTCAGGCTGTAAAAGTGGCATTATACTCTGATAACCTTGTTCCCAGCAGAGACCTGTGAATCTTCCCCATGCCTTTCTTATCCAATTTGAGCTCTGCTTCGATCCACTTCAGCGATTTTAGGGCACCCCAGCCTTCCTGGGCGGGCCTTTTGGAAAAATGCTTGAGTTTCCCATTTAATTCCTTTATACGCGTTACTTAATTGCGTCCATCCGAGTTTCTCATCTGCTCAATTTGAATACTGAGCACTCGAGCATTTTAGTGCTTACTCATCACTAACAAAAGTATGGAGGTCAATAAGAACCAAGGACTATATGAACAGATCCGTGGTTGTTCGGGTTCTCCGTGTTCAGACAGACTTTTTTTAACATCCAAGCCTCATATAAGTCAAAGAGGACTGAAACGTAAGTGCTGTAAAATTGTGGTAGTATGAGCTACAGGGCTGCAAAAAGGAAGCAAAATCCCAATAACAGCAGGACAATTATACATACCGTATATACTCGTGTATAAGCCGACCCGTGTATAAGCCGACCCCCCTACTTTTGCCCCCAAAAACTGGGAAAACTTATTGACTCGCGTATAAGCCGAGGGTGGACTCCAGCACAGGTATACAACCCCCAGCAGTGAGGTATACAGCAGCCTCCCCAGTGGTAGTATACAGCAGCAGCCCCAGTGGTAGTATATGCAGCCCCAGAGGTATATGCAGCCCCAGCCCCAGAGGTATATACAGCCCCAGAGGTATATGCAGCCCCAGCCCCATATGCAGCCCCAGAGGTATATACAGCCCCAGAGGTATATGCAGCCCCAGAGGTATATGCAGCCCCATATGCAGCCCCAGAGGTATATGCAGCCCCAGAGGTATATGCAGCCCCAGAGGTATATGCAGCCCCATATGCAGCCCCAGAGGTATATGCAGCCCCAGAGGTATATGCAGCTCCATATGCAGCCCCAGAGGTATATGCAGCCCCATATGCAGCCCCAGAGGTATATGCAGCCCCATATGCAGCCCCAGAGGTATATGCAGCCCCAGGGGTATATGCAGCCCCATATGCAGCCCCAGGGGTATATGCAGCCCCAGAGGTATATACAGCCCCAGTGGTAGTATACAGCAGCCCTTAGGTAGTACACAGCAGCCCCAGTGCTGTATACAGCAGCAGCCCCAGGGCTGTATACAGCCGCAGCCCCAGGGCTGTATACAGCCGCAGCCCAGGGCTGTATACAGCCGCAGCCCCAGGGCTGTATACAGCCGCAGCCCCAGGGCTGTATACAGCCGCAGCCCCGGAGGTATACAGGCCCCCCCCATCAAGCTCCAGGGCCCCCTCCTTGCGCGGCAGCCTGTAAAGGAAAATCATACTTGCCAGTCTCCTGTCGCGCCGTCCGCAGCTTGCCGACATGACGATCCCGGGCTTCATTCAGCGTCTTCCGGCTTCCGACTTCCTCTAGTCGCGGGCAATGACGTCATTGCCCGCGACTAAAGGAATGCGGAAGACGCTGAATGAAGTCCAGGATCGTCATGTCGGCAAGCTGCGGACGGCGCGACAGGAGACTGGCAAGTATGATATTCCTTTACAGGACGCCGCTCAAGGGGGGGGCCCTGGAGCTTGATGGGGGGGGCCTGTATACCTCCGGGGCTGCTGCAGTATATATACATATATAATGTATATATATGTATATATACTGTATACTCGCGTATAAGCCGAGGGGGGACTTTTCAGCCCAAATTTTGGGCTGAAAAAGTCGGCTTATACGCGAGTATATACGGTACCTTGATTCCTTCGAACATAAAACAGCTGTGAGACTATTTGCTGCCACTTTCATTAAACCTTATTCATTGCTATCACCACCCACCCTCAGTGATAGCATCTGTGATTGGTTGCAGTCAGATTACTGTACTCTTTCCCCACCCTCTGTGCTGGTGACTGTGATTGGTTGCAGCCACTCCGCAACTTCCTGCAAACCTCACAGTAGCTGTCTGGCTCCCACCTATTTGCTTACTAGCCAAGGTAAAGCCATCAACTGCGGGCATCATGGACACATTGTTCTATTTTGTTGCTGTGTACAAATGTAACAATGTGTCCATGATTTCACTGCAACCAGCAAATTGCCAGTGAAATTGCTAGCAAAATTGTCGCGTGTGACGGTACCTTAAGAATGATCCATTGTATCTAATTTATTTACATATTTTTGATTGTTTTCCATTAAAATTAGCTGTCTGGTTCTTATTACTTGTTGTTTCCAAATACCAGTAAATATCTACAATTAGGAGAGAATAATATCTTTGTAGGAATGAGCATTTTCTGCTGTGCAGTGTCCATTGTTTGCTAATATATACAGCTCTGCGACAATCTTTTGCTTGCTGCTATTTTCTATTTCTTTTTGGTGAAATGAATTATGTTTTCTACAGTCTCGTTTCATTTCTGGAGCATTTCCAAAAATAGCATAAGTCCACTTTCATTTGTTTATCTGCAAACCAAGTCCTCCCTGTAGCTAATAAGTGGAACACAGTGTCCCCCGTGGTCTCGTGTTCAGTGTCTGCTAAGACAACGTTTCATTTCTCCTTACATTTTCTTTCCTTCAGTCAGTTATTATCACTATGTTACGATTCATCTCATGTACCATGACTTAATAACTTCAGACTTGTTTTGATGAATATATGTTCTCTTGCAATTTTGGGAGCACAAAAATCTTATGCATTCCTAAAATGTTTAAGGTTTATCTTTGGTGATTAAAATCAAGTAGGTTAGGAAGTGAACCGGTACAATTTTAATTATTATAAACTAGTGAAGTAATATGGAAGTGAAATTCCCTGCAGCAGCCCATAAGCACGCTAACCTATATTTTGCACCTGGGAAATCCAGTCAGAACGAACTCCAGATATGTTATAGATATAAGATCATATTTGAGCAGCCTTTCGTGTCTGAATGCAAAGTGTTTAAAACCCTTGTGACAATGCTCTGAGGTTTCTTTTACAGAAATTCTGATATAGTTTTCTAAGTCACATACATTGATTTGAATGGTTCTTTGTTTGTTGTATCTAGTAGCAGAAATCTGTCAAAGGGTACCTTTATACGCCGCAACCACGGGAGACATTTTTGACGGTGATATGTCGCCCTGGAAGTATCGCCGTCAAATTGCCTCCCAATTGCACCGTGTAATTGGGGAATTTGGCGGCGATATGTCGCCTCGCCACTGTTGCCTGATTTCAGAGCAGTGCCCCGAAATCAGGCGACTGTGGCGAGGCGACATATCGCCGCCAAATTCCCCAATTACACGGTGCAATTGGGAGGCAATTTGACAGTGATAATTTCAGGGCGACATATTGCCGTCAAAAATGTCTCCCGTAGTTGCGGCGTATAAAGGTACCCAAAGAGGCTGTCCAACAGAACTAAAAATTAGGCATGGATTCTTTAAGAATAAAAAATAGAGGTATACCCACCTAGCAGCAGGCCTGTGAACTCATCTTAAGCTGCTTCAGAGATCTGCGCTAGTAATTTATGCTCTGCTTGGGTGTCACAGAACCCCTGGAGATCGCATAATTGGATATTTCTCTTATGGTGCGACATTCTATCAACCTGATAGCTGCAGGCAACCCAGACGTCAGCAGTCCTGTGACTTATGATCAGAACAGATATCACTTCGTGACATCTCCAAATTCAAATTAAAATATTTTAATATGACAATCAATGTTAGCTTGAAGTCAAAGACTTGACCCGTTGGATTCTCTCACTTGTATCAATAACTTGATTATGACTCAATAGATTTCTCCTTTATTAAGTGTGCATTCATTCAAAAATTCATATCCTCCTTTAAAAAATAGACAATAGGTATGCTTACATCACTTTAGAGAAAATGTTCCATAATAAAGTACCTTGTCCATTTTCTATCCCTTTTAGGGTAACTTTACACGCCGCAATTTTTGGTGGCGATAGGAGGCAATCTAACATGCGCGTGCAATTTAGATGATGTCTGTGCTTGCTTGTCATACATATTAGTGTATGGCAACCCAGTTACATCATAGGGTGTAAAATAAATAAATAATGGGAAAATAGCGTAGGGCTCCGCTGTATTTTTCTGTCTCAGCACAGATAAAACTGACAGCTACAAGCTGCCACCCTCAGCTGCCTATTTTTACCTTGGCTGGCAATAAAAAAATGCATAGGGCTCCACCCTATTTTTATTTACCAGCCAAGGAAAGACTAGGCAGTTGAGGGCTGGTATTCTCAGTGAGGTTAGGGCCCTCATTTTAGGGCACCTCATGCTAAAGGATAGCAGCCCGCAGCTGCCCCTGAAAATGGCGCATTCATTATATTGCCATTTCCAGGTACTTTACACAGCACTTCCAGCAGCCCTGGTAGCAGTGCATGCTGGTTACTAAGGGGTTAATACCAGCTTTGTATGGCCATCTGGCATTAAGCCTGAAATTCTTAGGGGTCCGTCACACCTGGCGACAGCACCGCCGATTTCTTAGGCGATGTAGGGGCGTGGCCAATCACCGCCGATATCGCCCCTGCATCACCTAATGTAAAGGGGCGATGTCGGCGCTACATATCGCCTCTGAGTGGTCGCCTGGTTTCACACCAGTGCTCTGAAACCAGGCGAGCACTCAGGGGCGATGTGTAGACATCGCCCCATGTAACAGGGGGACGTTGATCTGACAGGAGATAGGAGCCATAGGCTCCCATGTTACAGCATCGCCGCTGGGGTTTTTAGACACCCCAGCGGCGATGCCGCCTGTCAGATCGCCGATGCTTCGCTGGAGGTGTCACCACATGTAAACATGCAACGGCGACACGGCGGGGCACTAAAAACATGCGCGCTCCCGCCTGTCGCCGCTGACATCTCCGGCGATAACACCTCATCTCAGGCCACTTAGTCAGGCCAAGTTAGACTCAGCCATTAAGAGCTTCAAGTAAAAAGTAAAGAAGTCACCACACATAGAAACATTTTTATTAGAAATAAAAATACAAAGACATTTAGGGACTCAATCTTTATTAACTCCATGACCCTCATACCCCTCCTTGGATCCTCTGCATTGTCTTTTTGAATGGAGGCTGTGATGAAGAATACAGCATCCTCATCACAGCCTCCAGTCACTGAATGAACGAGCTGCAGCCCGGAGTACGTTGACTCCTGAGGTCACCTGAGGATAGGTCAGGTAAGCATGGTACCTGGTATAATTAGCGGCTCCTTGCTTTTACCTGAATGGTGACCTCAGGAGACCTCAAGAGTCACTGTACACTGGGACCGAAGGTTGCAGAGTGATGTGCACAGTCACCTGATCTGGTCACTATAGCAATCGTGACGTGTTGCTATGGTGACCAGAGCAGGTGAACATGCATATCACACTCTGTGATCTCTGGGTGATCTGGTCACCATAGCAATGCATCAGGATCAGCTGACACGATCTGGTCATGTGACGCATTGCTATGGTGACCAGACCACCGAGAGGTCACAGATAGTGACGTGCAAAGTCATCTGACCTGGTCACCACAGCAATGCTTCACGAGACCAGATCATGTCAGCTGATCGTAAAGTGTCGCTATGAGGACTAGATCACCAAGAGGTCACAGAGAGTGACGTGCAAAGTCACCTGATCTGGTCACCATAGCAGTGCGTCACGTGACCAGATCGTGTCAGTTGATCGTGAGGCATTGCTATGGTGACCAGGTCCTCAAACTGCAGAGCCACAGCAACAATGTTAACCCTTAGGGTACCTTTACACGCCACCACAGAGAGGCAGCAACTGCCGGGCACTGGGGATAATTGTGCCTGTTGCCATGAAATTGCTACGAAATGGCGGCGTGTAAATAGGGCAGTTCCTCCCAGTGTCTAGCAGTTGCTTCGAATACCTGTTGCTGAGCCGTGCTCAAAAACAGAAAGGCACAATTGCTATGGTGGTGGCGTGTAAACGGGGCACAGGCATAGTATTTGCGTGGCCTACTCAATTCCCAGGGGCGTGACACAGCCTCATGAATACCGCTCCCCATCAGCGATCATTGGTGGGGGCTCCTGCGTTACGATTGGCTCTCCCTTCACAGGCCGCCATCTTGGAAGAGCTGTCCCTTCAGCACTAGACGCATAAGACCCGTCTGAGCGATCCAATACATCAGTGCAATTATACAGCCACCCAATTGCGCTGGCAAATGTATTGTGCTGTTTCGTCCCATATAATGTGCACATTCTCATACCACACACGAGGGAATAAATTACTCTACGCAGTGCACATGGCTGCCATACATAACTCCCTGCAATGCTTGTTTTTTTAGTTGACGCAGAAGTGTTTTTTCCGTCTCGCACATGCGCGTACGACGACTTTGCTGTTTTGAATTTAGTTACGCACCGCAAGCAGCCGTTCTGACGTCATGACGCTTGTTTCAGTTTCACTCTGCCTGCAAGGTGCCAGCCCCTCCCCTGCACATAGCAGCAGAGCCATGGCCGCCACACAGCGCGCTGCAACGTGGGGTATGGCGGAGCTTTTGGTCCTCATAGACCATTGTGACCGCCATGACTACTGGGGCCACCATCACCACTGGCACCCACGGCTGCGCAATCGCAGCACCCTGAGGCGGATACAGCGAGCCCTGCTCCACAAACTGGGGTTGGAGAGGAGCCCCAAACAGATCCAGAAGAAGATCGCGGATCTGAAGCAGAAGTGCCCAGGCCGCATTGTGGACATCCGTACCAGGATTGCCAGGCTGCGTGGTGAGTAATTGTTGGCCCCAAACACACACCTGCACATGTACATGTACCAAACTACACACAAATGTATAAAAACATATTAGAAGGAGAGCGTGGGCCATGGCGTGGCCGCTGCAATCTGGTTACATATATTCAGCCTAATTTGGACGGGGTGCCTACACTTCGGCCTGGTGGTGCAAGCTAAAACACTTCATTAAAGAGCTTAATCAGTAGAAAAATGAGTGTGGCAAGGGGAGGGTGTGTGGAGTACAGGTGACTCCACACTCCCTCTCCTTGCCATGCTGCCTGTAACCTGCCTTTAATAAAAGTAAAGATGCATACTGCTGAGTGCAGCTCATTTTTCAAAGGATCAATAACACAAATGTATGTTCATTGGCCAACATTAAAAAATGTGTATTGACCCACCATGTGGATGTGGCAACAAGGTGCATTGCCTAGTTGTTGACACCCAAACAGGAATATGGGCAAATCAGTCATGTGCTGCACAAATGGTGACGCCTACACTCAGCCGTAACCTCACTATATTTGTGCCTAAGCTGACTCCACATTGTAAATGTGATCTTGAAAAATCAGTACCATCTTAAACACACACATGACTCACTGCCCCACAGATGATGCCCCGTACACAGTGGACAATATAGACACACCATGATGTTATAGCTGAACAAACTATAGTACCTGAACAATTGGTGTACGCAGCCATGGGGCAAACACCAGTGGCTTCTGGCCCTTTTGAAAATAAAACACACATACACCTACCATGTGTAGGTGTGGTTGGCCAGAAGCAAACATATCTTGCCAGTGTAGTGGCCCTCCTGTCACTAAACATACTGTGTCCTACCCACAGTACATGCATACAACATGACCTTCTACCCTATTGGTCATGCTGGAACTACATAAGCACACAATCTAAATGTTTGACAACAATGTGTTTAACCTTACTCCTCAAAGCTCTGTGATTGTGCTTTCAAATACAGGTGGTGAGGATTCATCCTCGGAAGATGGGCCCCATGCCCCACCCGCAGGTAGGCCCGCGACACCACCGCCACAAGAGGCTGCAGCGACACCATCGCCACCTGGAAATCCACGGTCCCCAGGGCCTGAGGAGCTGCCAGCACCTGCAGGCCCGGAGGAGGCTGAGGAACTGCCATCACCTGCATGGCCGGAGGAGGATGACGAGCTGCCATCACCTGCATGGCCAGAGGAGGATGACGAGCTGCCATCACCTGCATGGCCAGAGGAGGATGACGAGCTGCCATCACCTGCATGGCCGGAGGAGGATGATGAGCTGCCAGCACCTGCATGGCCAGAGGAGGATGAGAAGCTGCCAGCACCTGCAGGCCCGGAGGATGGTGCGCCTTCGAGCCCAGGCCCCCTTGTGCCACACAACCCCATCATCTGGCCACAGACCCCCAGCCCTGGAGTGACCCCACCTCCCACTGTGTCCAGCTCAGTGGCGAGCCCAGGGGTGGCCATGTCCCCTGAGCCTGCTATGGAGGCAGCCTTTGATGACTATGGTGGTAAGTGTGTATTTTTGGGGCATACGCCCTGCACACTGTAATCAGTGTTGTGTTTTTCCGCCATCAGTATTTTCTCACTGTTTGTTTAAACTTTGTTCAACTCTTTGTGCAGATGGAGAACGTGCTGAGGCTGCCGGCTGGAGTCTAAGCCCATCCCCATCACCCCCTGATAGTCAGGATGATGTTGAGGCAGAGGGTAAGGAGCATCTTTTAGTGTGAGCTCCCTAAACATCCCCAGGGTCAGGGACTGTTGGAAACTAAATTTTAATTTATTCCCAATACTGGTGTCCCTACTATGGAGGAAGTCATCCGGGCCCACCATGAGGTGGCACAAACATTGAACAGGGCACACCAACGTGGGATGCAAGAACTGGCCCGGTTGGGTGCCATGCTTGCTGCCCTCCACCAAGCACATGGTGGCCTCCCATGAACCCGATGCGCCCAGCCTCATTAATGGGCAAACAGGCCCAAAAAAAACTGTTGTCCATGTTGGTCTTTCACTCAGACATGTTGCCCTGTTTTTTTTTTTGGCCCAGTTGGCCTCTTTTCTTATAGTGTCAACTAGAAAAGAAGGGAGATACAAGAGGCGCAGATTGTGCCCTATCAAACAGACACTATAGTTCTTATGTAGATTATAAGTGTATCCACTCACCTTTTATGGTTGTGAGACTCACAACCAGTTTAAAAGCATAAGGCAGCTGCTGCAGAACCTCTACCAATGCCACAAAACCGTGGAAATCAGAAGATAAAACTGGAATGGTATCCACGGTCTGCGCTGCTGCTCTTTATCCAAGGAATCCACAAGAGGTTATTACCATCAAAAGTTCTTTATTTCATCACACCAACGCGTTTCGGTGCTGTCCCAGCACCTTCCTCAGGGCATGTTACATGGTATAACAGCAGACCCTTTTATATGCAGTTACTGATATAAAGTCCCTCCCCAAAAGAAAAAAACATGTATTTGTCATCAGTGACATCATGAGATCAAACCACCTCCCGGCCCAGAGATAGAGATCATTGCTAAAAACATGTAAACATGTAATTTTATCAGATGCAATGTGTATTGTCATATTCCATAAAAAAACTGACAAACAGAAATAAAAATAAAGAATGTATTATACACTATCAATCATCAGGATTGAACTTGGGAAAAGAAAAGAAATTCCTCAGGTTCCATCTGGTAGTCAAGGGAATGATCCCACAGCCTATTTAGATTGAGACACTTTTTCTTGGGAGAAATAGGGTGCATATGTGATTTTATGGGAAGCTGTTAGCTCAAAAATATTTGCATCCAGGCCATAAGAGGACCAAAAAAAGACATATGAGGGTCCATAGGATGGTAAAAACGAAAAAAAAAAGATTAAAATCAATAAATTTTATTCAGTTTTTGTTAAGAAGAAGATAATCTAAGATTCAATCAACAAACTATCAGCCACAATGGCTCAAAAGGTATCGCTTCAGACACTGAGCAGGAACAAAGCCCACAAAATGCTGGTTCAATACCACTAAAAACCAGATTACATATGTTAAAAAATAGAAATATATATAAAACATATGTTAAAAGCTTTTTGCTAAAATATAATCCCTAAAAATTACTAAAGATTACTAAAAATTACTAAAAGTTACTAAAAATTACTAGAATCTGCAGATAAAAGCACATAAAAAATAATGAAGAAACTGCATAGATTTTTAAAAGGTGTAATATTTAAAAGATCCACAACATGGCGATATTCTGGATGCAGTAAGTATGACTACCCATGTTAAACATACGTTGGTCCTCTGTAGTGCAATTGTTTGTCTCTAGGTGGCAGCAGAGTAGTTCTTTTAATGTATTTGTCATAGAAAAGCATAGAAAAGCATAGGTTGGAGTTATCTGAGGATGAGGATTAAATTAATTCTGTAACTAGATTCAATCCCCTGGGTTTAAGGGAGTTAAGTCTGTATATCCAGTATTTTTCTTTCTTTTTCAGGGTTTCAAATCTATTGACTATGTGTTCAGAGACATGTTCAATGGGTAAGATGTTCATCTTTGTGTAGTCTCTGTTATGATATTTTTCATAGTGCCAAGACACTCCATGTTGCCTGAAACCCTTCTTGATATTGGACCTATGCTTATTCAATCTAGCATGTAGTGTCTGTGTTGTCCTCCCAACATACTGTAACCTACAGGGACACTCAATTAAATAAATTAGATATCTGGTACCACAATCCATGTTCTGTCTTATAGGGAAGGTTTCACCAATGGTAGTAGAGCAGAATTCATTTGTCTCATGTATTGTTTTACAACACAGGCAATTTTTCTTGCCACACTTTGTCACCTTAGCATTCAGCACATCATCATCCATATTTCGTGACTGATTCTTGTGTAAACGACTAGGTGCAATAATCCTTTTTACATTAAGAGCCTCCGGAAAGTTATCTTTGGTTTTGGGGGAAGGATATTCTCCAGAACCGGATCACTTTGTAGGATATGCCAATGTGTGTCTAAAACCTTTCTGATGTTCTTGTGGTATTTGTTGTACCTTGTAATAAAATTATAGCAAAAATCATTATTTATGATAGGTTTGTCATGTTTTTCCAACAATTTATCCTGTTTAATGCCTTTACTGAGATTCTGTGCGTTTTTTATCAATCTTCTGGGATATTTTCTGTGTTTAAAACGGTCCATGAGAATTTTCGATTGTTCCTCAAAATCAGCCTCTCTAGTACAATTTTTCTTGATTCTTTTGAATTGATTCAAAGGAATGTTTTTTATCCATTTGTTATAATGTCCACTCGTATAATGGATATAACTGTTCCTATCGATATTCTTAAAATATGTCTTTGTTAAAATGGACTCTCCCTCAGTAAAAATAGTAAGATCAAGAAAATTAATTGTAGAAGTATTCATGTGGGGCTCAAATTGTAGACCCCAAATGTTGCTAAAAATCCCAGATAAAAAACTCTCAATATTGCCTTTTTCAGTGTCCCAGATTAAAAAAATGTCATCTATAAATCTCTTGTAAACAATTATCCCTTCCCTTTGTTCATTCCCAAGCACATGTATCTCCTCAAAAACTTATTATTGCACCTAGTCGTTTACACAAGAATCAGTCACGAAATATGGATGATGATGTGCTGAATGCTAAGGTGACAAAGTGTGGCAAGAAAAATTGCCTGTGTTGTAAAACAATACATGAGACAAATGAATTCTGCTCTACTACCACTGGTGAAACTTTCCCTATAAGACAGAACATGGATTGTGGTACCAGATATCTAATTTATTTAATTGAGTGTCCCTGTAGGTTACAGTATGTTGGGAGGACAACACAGACACTACATGCTAGATTGAATAAGCATAGGTCCAATATCAAGAAGGGTTTCAGGCAACATGGAGTGTCTTGGCACTATGAAAAATATCATAACAGAGACTACACAAAGATGAACATCTTACCCATTGAACATGTCTCTGAACACATAGTCAATAGATTTGAAACCCTGAAAAAGAAAGAAAAATACTGGATATACAGACTTAACTCCCTTAAACCCAGGGGATTGAATCTAGTTACAGAATTAATTTAATCCTCATCCTCAGATAACTCCAACCTATGCTTTTCTATGCTTTTCTATGACAAATACATTAAAAGAACTACTCTGCTGCCACCTAGAGACAAACAATTGCACTACAGAGGACCAACGTATGTTTAACATGGGTAGTCATACTTACTGCATCCAGAATATCGCCATGTTGTGGATCTTTTAAATATTACACCTTTTAAAAATCTATGCAGTTTCTTCATTATTTTTTATGTGCTTTTATCTGCAGATTCTAGTAATTTTTAGTAACTTTTAGTAATTTTTAGTAATCTTTAGTAATTTTTAGATATTTTAGCAAAAAGCTTTTAACATATGTTTTATATATATTTCTATTTTTTAACATATGTAATCTGGTTTTTAGTGGTATTGAACCAGCATTTTGTGGGCTTTGTTCCTGCTCAGTGTCTGGAGCGATACCTTTTGAGCCATTGTGGCTGATAGTTTGTTGATTGAATCTTAGATTATCTTCTTCTTAACAAAAACTGAATAAAATTTATTGATTTTAATCTTTTTTTTTTTTCGTTTTTACCATCCTATGGACCCTCATATGTCTTTTTTTGGTCCTCTTATGGCCTGGATGCAAATATTTTTGAGCTAACAGCTTCCCATAAAATCACATATGCACCCTATTTCTCCCAAGAAAAAGTGTCTCAATCTAAATAGGCTGTGGGATCATTCCCTTGACTACCAGATGGAACCTGAGGAATTTCTTTTCTTTTCCCAAGTTCAATCCTGATGATTGATAGTGTATAATACATTCTTTATTTTTATTTCTGTTTGTCAGCTTTTTTATGGAATATGACAATACACATTGCATCTGATAAAATTACATGTTTACATGTTTTTAGCAATGATCTCTATCTCTGGGCCGGGAGGTGGTTTGATCTCATGATGTCACTGATGACAAATACATGTTTTTTTCTTTTGGGGGAGGGACTTTATATCAGTAACTGCATATAAAAGGGTCTGCTGTTATACCATGTAACATGCCCTGAGGAAGGTGCTGGGACAGCACCGAAACGCATTGGTGTGATGAAATAAAGAACTTTTGATGGTAATAACCTCTTGTGGATTCCTTGGATAAAGAGCAGCAGCGCAGACCGTGGATACCATTCCAGTTTTATCTTTTCTTATAGTGTCCCACATTGGGACCGTGGGGAGTGTGTTGTGGCTACTCCTACACAAAACCAGCATTGTGTCCTTCGTGGCCACTGTGTGCCACACATGTTGTTTCCTAATAAATTATTTCTGGAATATTTCTATGTGGTCTTTGATGGCAACACACATACATGTTGGACTGACAATCAGCAAATTGGGCTAACTGTGTGACAGAGATTTGGATACTTCTTTGATGTATGAATATATCTTACCAGTCCACATCGTGTACCAGCACTCCCGCCATTGGCCTGAATGTGTGCTAAATGTACCCTATATGTTGCCCACAATCATACACCCAGTCAACACACTTGTGTTGTGAAATCTGAAAAAATGTTGCTCCACGGGTTAATATATTTTTTTATTAAATTAGTAAAGGGCAAAAAAAACAGCCAAATCGGCCACAATGTGGGCTAAATGTGTCCACCAAAGGAAAAATAATATAAATAATAATGTTGGCAGTCCATAAGGCCAATATAGTGCATTGGCTAGTAGTGTCCACTCTTCTCATCATCCTCTGGTGGATCCGACGCTGCCTCCTCCCCCACCTTCTCCTGGTAGACCCACCTTGCCTGAGAGGGTGCTGGTCTTCTTCCACTCCGTCTTGGGGGAGGTTGGGTATCCAGACGTGGGGGTCTCCTCACCCTGTCTTGGGCGGGCTCAGTGGGCCAAGGGGTCGTATGGTGGGGGACGGGGATCATGGACCCCCATCGCAGGGACCCATCTACGCCCGCCTCTAGGACACGATAGATGGCCCACTCAGCAATCTTCCTCTGCTCTGGCTCCATCTGGCCGAACATGTTGCTGGTGAGGTGGCCGAAACTAGAGGTGGTTGATCTTTCTTCAGTCAAAAGGACCCTTTTGGCCCAGGTACCCAGCTCGGTATTAGGTGGGACCGGCGGTCTAAATCTTCGAATGGCAGAGCTGGGCCCTGGGCCTGGCCCTCCACCACTAGTTCCGGCCACTGGCTCTCCCGAAGATGTTGTTGGGAGAGCCTTACCAGCTTGTGCATCGTCCTCACTGGAGCCAGGCAGCTGAGGGGCCTGTGAAAAAAAAGAGAAAAGAAAAAATAATCAATACCACAAAGCAGCATCAATGATGTCAAGTGCTCAAAGCCCCACCCCATCCAGTACACCACACAACACACCAGGTCCCAAGGTCCCAACAGAAAAAACAGGAGCAATGTTGTAATGGCTAACAAATGCACGACTGATGTATACTCACCTGCGGCTGCAAACTGTCTCACACTCAAACAGCAATTGGAGGTAAAATATACACTTAACCAAAAAAGGGTATGTGACCACAGGAGCTTTAAGCTGCCTTTAACCAGCTGTTAGCCCATGTGGCTCAGCCTTACCTTCACAATAAATTAAATGCATGTTGAGAATGATTTTAACATACACTCCATGGGGCAAAGGCATGACACATATCTGTGTTCCATTGGTAATTTCTGTGCTCAGGGCAAATTTAAACGGCAAACAATCTTCATTGGATATATTTGTACACCCAATTATAATATCCCCACAGGTTGTTTAATGTTAAGGACAGTGAGAACCTCCGTTTTAGATGTGTGTAAAAATCTATAAACTGCCCTGAGGCCACATACCCAATACCAACATTTAGAAAATATAAAAAAGAAACAATGGAGACGTGTGGTTAGGAAATGCATGCAGACAATCACACCTGTGGAGCAAACATGGTGGCCCACCACCCAAACACAATTACCCACCTCCTGCAGTGGGAATGTTGCTTGGGCTGGGCCTACAGAGGAGGCAGGGCGGCGCAGGCTGCTCCGCGATCCACGCGAGCTCTCTTGGCCCAGGGTGAAGGTGAGGAGGTCATAATACTACAAATTAGGCTTGGGTACCTCCTGACCTCCAGCCCTGGACCGTTGTTCCGTGTACGCCTTGTGAGCTCGCTGGAACGTGGAGCTCAGGCCTTTGATTTTATTGTAAATGGCACCCGCTTCCCATCTCTTATGGGGCTGGAGCCGTTTGGCCAGCGCCACTAGAGGCTTGTAGGCCTCAGCCCGCGCTGCCGCGTCATGGTATGTGGGCAGCACCGTCCGCCACAGGCACTCGTGTTCCTGATACAAGGCAAGGAGTTGGGTCACAAATTCTGAATACCCAGCAGGCATCTGTGAAAAATAAACCAATATGAGCAAGCAGGGCCAACACAAGGCATGCCTACAACACACTATACTGAGTGTATACATCCAGTTGTTTTGGCCCTGAAAACATGTATTGAACATGTATGTTTGCATGTGGGACACCCTTGCTGCAGGAGCCCTCAAGAAGCTATGGTTGCCATGTATGTAAGGATATGTTTGAGTCCACATGATCACAAAGGCTAAACGGCCACGATGATTACAAAAATAAACCAGAATCATGGCCAGGGGCGGACTAGCCCAGGTGGCAGGGGGACAAGTGCCCCCTGAGCTGGTGGTATAGCCCTCATCTAGGGTGGTCTCCTCATAGAAATGGGCCAACTGCCGGCACTTTTTGGCTGGCGCTGTGAAAGTACTCACCCTGAAAGGCTGTGGTACTTTGATACTTACAGACTGTAGAAGTGTAAATATATGGTAACCTACATTGTTTGTCTGACATGTATAGCCGTTGTTTGTGGTGACACATGTACCTTGTTAACACAGATATGGCCTGATGTGTTACTTTAATCAACGCTACAAAGTGTAGAAGGATGGACGGGGCTGATCAGTGAGGAGGTTTTCTTTGTTTTCCGCCCCCACTTGTGGGTGATGGCCTTACAATGGTAAAAAGGATGTGTGTTGTGCACACACGACAGATTAAATGTGCTTTTCACTAGTGGCCAGTCAAAGTATTGTGTGGCTTACTTTAGATGCAAACATGTCACCATATTGTTCTATGTAGTGATGATTTATGTTTATCATATACAGGTGCTGATACACAAGATGCAGAATCAACGTGATTGACATGTTATCGTGGCTCTTGCGTTGGTGGAAGAGCAACTGTGGATGGAGGAGTGATATGAAAGGTTGATGCGTTGCAGATGACGGCGTGTGTGGGAGCCAGGATTGGCTTCGGCGCCGGGACACCCGGGGCCACATGCAGCTGTTGCGTGAGCTGGAGGATAACAATCCGCATGATTACCAAAACTACCTCCGTATGTCTGAGGACTCTTTCATCTTCCTTTTGGAGCTCTTGGGCCATTGATAGCCCGTGAGGACACAGTCATGCGTCGATCTTTATCAGCTGAGGAGCGGTTGGCAATCACTTTGTGGTTCCTGGCTACAGGCCGGTCAAGGACCGACCTCACATACACGTCACGTGTATCACTGTCCCTGCTGAGCCGCCTGTTTCCTGAGATGTTTGAGGCCATCTGGAGTGCTCTGCTGCCATCCTACATGCAGTTGCCCGAAAACACCCGCAGAATGGATGCAAGTAGCCCGAGGCTTTGAAAGCTGGTGGAACTTCCCAAACTGCGGGGGCGCTTTGGATGGCAAGCACGTGAGGATTACTAAACCCCCAAACTCGGGCTCTTTGTATTATAATTTCAAAGGGTATTTTAGTATAGTCCTCATGGCCCTGGTGGATGCGAACTATGAGTTCCTCTACGTGGATGTTGGAATGAACGGGCGAATCTCAGATGGGGGTGTGTTCGCCCACTGTGACTTGGCACAAGAACTAAGGACAGGTGGGCTGAACTAATCCTCAAATGAAGAGACAAGCCATCATCTCAACTTTGCGTTTGTGGCGGATGAAGCGTTCTCACTTCAGGCACACCTACTGCGGCCATATCCCCAGAGGACCCTTACTTCTGAGCGGCGCATTTTCAATTACCAGCTATCCCGGGCCCGCCGTGTGGTTGAAAATGCGTTGGGGCCATGGCGAATACATTCCGGGTTTTTCATACGCCTCTGCATATGAAACTGGAATCTATTGACATGGTAGTGCTGGCCTGCGTGTGTAACTTCCTGCGTCGTAGGGATCGAGCATCATACACGCCGGCAAGTTATGTAGATTTTGTGGACCCCACAACAGGGGAGGTCCGTCCAGGGGCTTGGCGTGATGTCGACCATGGTGTGGCGCCACTCCAGCTGCTGAGCCGTGGTTGCTCTCAGCAGGAGGCCAGGAACAGTAGAGGCACATACTGCTCCTACTTTAATGGCCCTGGGGCAGTGGGCTGGCAGAACCAGCACGTGTAGTGTGGCTGGTGCTGGGAGGAGAAAAAATGGTGGCAATGGTGCAAACCGCAGGGTGGCTGCACCATGGTGGTTTCTTTGCATATTGTCTTGTGTGCACAGGTTTTAGTTAGTTAGTTAGTTAGTTAGTTTAGGTTTGATTTGTGTTATGTAGGTGCTGCACACTTTATCATTGTTTGTCAATTTATTGTGTATTGTGTTTCTGTTTTTCTTTTCTGTTTACAATGTTACATGATGTTTTAATGTCCATTGTCTTTCCTTTCTGTAATTTTGAACTTTTTATTTTCATGTGGCTACAAAGAATACATATATTTTTTTAGATCCAAATTACTATGTGTGAGACTGATTACTTGGGGATGGAGGGCAGCGTGATCAAGGTTTGGGTTGTGCCCAGTGCTTTCACACCCATTGGCACCTATGGGTGGGTACAAGACACATTATGTGCTGGAGGCCATGAGCTATGTGAAGATATTTGGTCAACAGTCTATGTGACAAATGTGTGTACAATACCATAGTGGTGTGGTGTAGGCAGAGGGTCACCTGGACACAACACATTGATGCAGCACATGATATTGTGTGGCATGTGGGTTTAAGTAAGTAGTGCAGCACATGTGCAGACACACACATAATGTACATGTGGCATGTCAGCTGCTCAAGGCCATTGACCTATGTTGGCACATATGCTATCTGCATTGTGGCTCTATTCACACATTTAGATCCAGATGCACACAAAGCCAAACACTTAGTTATTTAAACGCACTGACTGTGTGAATGTAAACCGCTCCTCTGTGACGCGTGAGCGTCTCCTAAGTGAATATCAGCACACTTCACTACGTCACAAGCGTCTATTCCGTGTGACAATCCAAACACTATTGTGTCACGTCTTCGCTATCCGCCCTTCGCGCCCTGACCAATCAGAACGCTATTGTGTTGGCCAATGGTTGTAGTTTGGGTGCGGCGTGACGGAGTGTGGCACGCCTATGTGTTGTCCCTGCTGCCCAGGTCCACCCATATTCCTTTGTGGATGGCGGCGTGTGTAGCGGGGAAGGTATTCCACAGGTCGGCACTTCCAGGGAACAAAGTTACCTTCAGTGGAGCACGCAATGGCGGCATGTATATGCGGCATCGGCAATCGATATCCACCGTTAAAAACGTGCGCATGCACGTGCGGTGGATACCTGTTGCTAGTCACAGTGGCGGTGTGTAAAGGTACCTTTAGGGTACCATTACATGCCACAACCACAGGAGACATTTTTGGCGGCAATATTTCTCGCTGGAATTATCGCCGCCAAATTGCCTCCTTATTGCGGCGTGTATTTCGGGAATTTGGCGGTGATAAAAGCAATGTCGCCTGGTTTCGATTTTGGAGCAGTGCTCCAAAGCCAGGCGACCAGAACGAGGCGACATATCGCCGCCAAATTCCCCAAATACATGCAGCAATAAGGAGGCAATTTGGCGGCGATAATTCCAGCGAGAAATATTGCCGCCAAAAATGTCTCCTGAGGTTGTGGCGTGTAAGGGTACCCTTAAAGGAACTTTTCTCCCATTTAAACTAATACGAAGCTGTCTACACATGACAATATGAAACTATATATCACAGGTCTAATATTATTATGTTGCATTTCTTAAAAATTATAATTAATCTCACAGAACAAACAGTCTTACCAACACCAGGTAAGATTACCAATGCAGTAGCAGGATGCACCAAACTCCATGAAAAAGTGGGGGCAGAACATGGGGAAAATACTGATGAATCAGCCACTCACAAACCTACCAATTCATGGAGGTGGGGTTACCCAGTATTACAAATGCACACAAATTATGATAATCTCATAATTTTCAAATGCACAACATGAGTTTCTTTTGTTGGTATGCCGAGTTTTATATGCTGATTTTCCCCATAGACTTGCGTTAGATGCAGAAAAAAATGGAGCTAAAAACACTCATGTGTTTTTAGTAAATTTCCACTGTGGAAAACTATCAGAAAACGCATGAAATCCATAAATGCATATACGGTATCAATAAAGTCTTGCTAAAGCCAAATACTAGGATGTATGAAAACAAAGCAGCTTTGTTTAAAAAAAAAATTACATACCAGCAAAAACAAAACATGCAACATCAAAAACATGATAAAAGGTACAGAGATTCTGCAACTTGAATAACTCATGTATGAATGTAGTTTTTTATTCTATAACTGCAGCTTTTTGTGACTACAAAATCTACTTTATTTTGATGAATTCTAAATTCTTACCACATACTGGTGACAATTGGAATACAATAGATTAAGAAAAATAGATGTTGCATATCATCAGAATTCTATGTGATGAAAAGAGACAAACGATAATTCCGTAAAGCAGAAAAGACAGCTACATAATGTTATTTTTCCTTTGAACCCACATCACAGATTTTTGCTTCCAGAAAGCAAATCATTACTTGGGAAGACACCATTCTTTTCTAAAGGATATATAAAAAATAGATGCTTCTGTAATTAAATGTGTGATCTCATAACCTAATCTTTCTTAGGCTGGGGTCACATTTGGCCAGCCAATTGCGTTCACCACATCCAGATAAGGATGCGGTGAACGCAATTGGCTTCACACACATTTTAAAGCAAAAATGTGTGGTGGAAACCGCAATCCGGTAACCAGATTGCTCCGGATGTGTAATCTGGAGCAATGAAGTTACCATATACTTTGCTCATCCCTTCTGCCGCAGGGATAAGCAAAGTGTTAACAGTGTATTAAAGCATTAATTATTAATATTAGCTGTGGGCAACATGTCTCTAGGGGGTGCCCACCGCCCCTAGAGACATGCTGTCCCCTCCACTCAGCATGTTAGGGGTTAATACGGCATTTACAGTAAGCCGGCGATAATTTATGAATGAAGCTGTGGCTCCCCTGACAGTTGCGCAGATACTGTACGTAATGTACGTATAGTATCTGCCGCTGTCTGAGGTCCTGTAGGCATTTACATTAGATCTATGGCGGTGCGCTACCCATAGATCTAATGTAAATGCCTAAAGGTTTGACGACCATCTGCTGTGAGGCTGAGCTGCTGGTAAGGTAGCACCCCGAGAAACCCCGAGACCCTTAATGGGAGTGTTCCTCCACAGGGCTGAGAAGCTGGACACAGGTGCTTTGAGGGAAGCAATCAGCAGACACAGCTCAGAGTTTAAAGAGGAAAAAAAAAAAACAGGTAAAATCATTGAAAAGGAGAGAAAGAAAAAAAAAAGGTAAGGGAATGCTTTATATATAGTCTGTCTATATATATAAAGAATGGTATGACCATCCGCTGTGAGGCTGAGCTGGTGGTAAGGCATCCCGAGAAACCCCGAGACCCTTAACCCCTATACAGGGATCTGGAATTACAGGGAAGCCCAGGGGGTAGCTGCCTATGTTAGCAGTGATGAGCAAAGTATACGGTAACCACATTGCTCCAGATTACACATCCTGAGCAATCCGGTTACCGCATTGCGGTTGCCAGAAGCGCTTCGAAAACTGCAGCCTGAATGATTTTTCGCGCAGGCTGCAGATCCGGAGCCAGTAACCGGATTGCATGTAAAGCAATCCGGTTACCATAATGGACTCCTATGGGGAGCGTTTCCTGATCCGGTTTTGAGCTTTTTGAAAGCTCAAAACTGGATCAGGATTTAAAAATAGAAATGCAAATGTGACCCTAGCCTTATTTTCGCATTCAAACCTTAGACTCAAATGATCCATAAAATGTATTTTCCCTTGGATGAAATACAAACCCACACAAGAACCGTCAGGCAGCTGTCAGTGCAACCAAACACACATTGAGGGAAAGTCTTTTGGAGGCTGGCCTGGATTAAGAAGGGACAGCCAAGAAAAACATCAAGACTGATATTCTGCCGGAAGTATGAGATTGGACTGCAAAGAATTGGGGTAAAGTTTTTTTGTTTGATGGAGCTCAATCCTGGTATATGCAACCATCCTATATAGGATCTACATCCTGGTATGCGCCCCTATCCTGTATATGATCTCAATCCTGGTATATAGCCCCATCCTGATATATGCCCCAGTCTGGTATATGGCTCCATCCTGGTATATGACCCCATCCTGGTATATTCCCCATCCTTATATCTAGCCACAACCTGGTATAGGTCCCATCGTGGTATATGCCCTCATCCTGGTGAATGGCCCCATCCTGGTATATGGCCCCATCCTGGTATATGCCACATCCTGGTATATGCCCTAATCCTTTTATATGGCCCCATCCTGGTATATGTCCCAGCCTGGTATTTAGCCCTATCCTGGTATAAGTCCCATCCTGGTATATGCTATCATCCTGGTATATGCCCTATCCTGGTATATGGCCCCATCCTGGTAAATGCCCTAATCCTGGTATATATCCCATTTTAGGATATGCCCCTGTGGAGCCCCCTCGGGACGGGGGTACTCGGTACCGGACCGGTCGGTGCTGGGGAAGTCACGGGTGGCTCGGTCCGGACCGTGTCCCTGGGCCCGCACAATAAGATGGGGAATCATTTACAAGGGGATTTGTCACTCGTGACGTCACCCACTTGATGCGGCCAGCGATGGGGCCGCCGCTGCTGCAGAACCTCCGGGGGTGATGGAATGGCAGCGGAGATGGTGTAGTTCCAGTGGGGAGAACTGTATCCCCCGGGGCAGTAAGGGTTAAAGTCTATTGGGGTTATAGATGGTGGAGACGGGGTTAAAGGACACACACTCACGTTTGGTCGACACTGGTGCACTTCTCCTTCTCTCCTGAGGCTGCAGAGCTGACAGGCTTGTAGCAGGGGGGAGCTCTCTGTGATGAATCTGGAGCAAAGGTCGCAATCAATACACAGACTCACAGTTTTGCTGTTTTCCAAAGCTTTACTGCTGATGTTACTGCAGATTATAGTCCACGGAGTCTGTAATGGTGCCGAGCTCTCTTCCCACCCTGTCCGGGGTCGTCAGCGTCCTTATGCTGCACTGTGTGTGTCCTGGCTGCTGCTATTAGCTGAGCTGCTGGGATTCCTCACGTCTCTCTCTCTGTATTCTGCTGGTACCACTTGGCTAGGCAACTTGAGTCCTCTGTGCTGTGCTGACCCCTCCGTGTTGCTTTGCTCTGGTACGAGGGGGCATCTAGAGATCCCACTGTTCCTGGATTCACTGTGCTGTGGGTGCCAGACACAGTACCGGATCCGGTGTCCGTTCTGTGTGTTCTTCTGGGGCGAGTGAAGGTGTCACTCCAGCTCCCAGACGTGTTTCTCTGTCTGTAGTTCTCCTGTTCCTCTGACCCTTACTAGGTCTACACTGAGCTAACTCTGCTCTAAGTGTCCTCTTCACAGCCCTGCTCCGAGCTGAACTCAGCTCTACCTCGAGGGCAAGAGTATTTAAGGAAGCAGGTGGTGCTCCCCCTCTTGGCCCAGAGGTGCTAGTGTTTGTCAGTGTGTAGTGGGGGAGAGAAATCATGTGATGTTATTTTGGCACATTAACCCATGGGGTGCCACACCCCATCCTGGTGTATGCCCCATCCAGGTATTTGGCCATAATAACTGATTATACTCACCCCTCCATCACTCCCCCACTGCAGACATCCTGTTCTCATTCTGGCAACTAAGCACTGAAAGCATGTAAGCGCACATCACATGACGCCAAAGTTATGTGCCAAGCTCCGCATGCTAACAGCTGCTGGGATGAGAGCAGGATGTGGCAATGGACAGTAAGTATTATCATCCATCCACTTCCGCCTGCCGGGATATTCACTGCTCCCAAGCAGTGTGCATAGGAAGCAGTGAAAATCCACTGTTTTTAATTGCAGGCACACATGATCGTTTGATCACGTGGGCCGCTATTTAAGCTAATTTAATATGTACCACTCCCCCCGCCCATCACCTGTCCACCTTTCAGTGTTGGCTTCAGTGCTGAGAGGTGATGGGTGGGGAGAGCAGTGAATATTAAATAGGTTGCATAGTTAAACTGATTCTGCAGGGAGTTTTCATTAAAATTGTTGCTCTGTAGGGGAACTCTCAAATTCATCTATGTGAGGTCACACTTAAAATATTAACTTTATTAATTTACTTGCTATGTAACCATCAATGCTCTAGTGACAGAACTCCTTTAAGTCATTTCCCTATCCACGTTTGTTTGCAGGGAAACTGACATGCTTTTACCCCCATTTTGTTTCTTCCTTTTGCAGCTCCCTGTTACTACAACCATTTTTCTGACATTTTATAGCACAGAAGTTCCAGTCCTCATTGACCTACAGTATTTTTCAGACTATAAGATGCAGGTTTTTTTGCCAAATTTGGGGGAAAAGTGGGCGTGCATCTTATAGTCTGGATAAACAGTGTGGTGCTGTGACTGAGGAGCAGTGGTGGAGCGGGTCACCAGCAGTGGGAGCAGGCTGTTGAGCACCTGCAAGTGACCACATGCACCTGCTGATTAAGCTACTTTACTGAGAACTATTTTTTTTTTTAAAGGCCCCTTGAGGGCTTGTCAGCAGGGAATTTTATGACCAATTCTTCAACTTTGGCCTTCTTGTATTGCAGCATTCGAGTAGCCCACTCCACTGCAGGAAGGAGAAATGGAAAGTTCTCCTTGTAATGTAAATCAAGAAGGGTATGCGTAAGGCGAGAGACCATGATGCTATTGATTTTAATGGATCTGACATTCTTCTCCTGTCTGATCTCTCACGCTTCACCCTGGCTAAACGGAGGGCTCTACGCCCCCTCTTGGAAGTGCTGCGGCAAAATAAGATCCCCTACAATTGGGGCTATCCTTTCCAACTACAGGTCCGAACTGATAAAGGAATGACAGTTTTGAGATCCCCATCGGATTTACAGAATTTTACCACCGCACTGGGCTTGCCCCTGGTCACACTGGGTGATTGGCCTCGTCTTACTGCGTCTGATTTATGGGGTCTGCGTCGGAGTGGAGGACCCCCTGCTGGATCTTTGGGAAAGAGGAGAAGGGGCTCCCGACGTAGACATGGCTCTGTTAACTTAGCTGATGACACTTGAGGGTCGCGTGTAGCTTTTTTGACCACTTCTTTTTGTTTCTGTCATTTATAATACCCCTTCTGGTCACCGAGTTCCCATGTGTGGTCAGGTTGTGATTTTGCTTGAGTTTGACTATTACGAGTAAATTGGACCCATGTGTTCGGAGGTGACGATGCCTATTTTTGACGCCATCCAGGGCTCCTGTGTGGAGTCGCTTGGGGGGCCTGTTTTGCACTGTTTTTTTTTGACTGTTCATATATTTTCATATATTTTCATAAGCTTTTTGTACATTGTGCTATGCTACTAGATTAGTGATACTTTATAATAACTAACACTGCTCCTGCATCTAATTCTGACATATGTCAGTACCCTTTCTTGGGTTTTACATACTGTGCCCATTTACAGGTATATGCTTAGCCCATGAGCTGGTTGGTTGTGTTCCACAAATGTGTTAGCCTTGCCGGGGTTGAGGGCCTACTGAGTGGAGCAATATTGCCTGCTGTAGGGGCTTGGCTGGTTGCTCTTTGTTCAATCACCTCCCCCACTAGGGTGTGTCTTTGACACTACTTTTCAGAGTTTTCTCTGATATTTCACTGCACCTAGAGGCCTAGTGGCCTCTTGGGGTGTCTAGCCGGAACCCTGTCTTCCGGCTGAACTGACTCTTTTTCTTTTTCTCCTTTTCCTGGAGCTACATTCCTCTTTACCTCTCTGGTTTTTTTTTTTTCCCCTTTTCTGTTTTTTTTCCCTCCTTTCTCCCTTTTCCTCCCTTGTTTATACCTCCCCGCACTTCCCACTTTTCCCTGTCCCTTGGTGACCCGGTAGTACTCTACGCCAGATCCTAAGACTCTCATGGCAACCCTACAACTTTGCTCACTTAATGTCAGAGGATTTAATGTCCCTGAGAAACGCTCGAAAGTACTATATAGCATGCATAAAAAACGGGTCGATATCCTCATGTTGCAAGAGACACATTTTCGATCAGACAGAAACCCTAAGCTTAACCATAGATACTACACACAGTGGTTTCATGGTAGCAATTCTGACTCTAAATCTAAAGGAGTCAGCATTGCACTGCACAAGTCTTTGCAGGCACAGGTGGTCGCCTCTAAATCGGATCCGAATGGTCGATATGTGTTCTTAAAACTGAAAATTGTTCATGATACATTTACCATAGCTAACATTTATCTGCCCAACCAGGATCAGGTCCGAGCATGCAGAAAATACCTACGGGACCTCTCAGCCTTTGCGGAAGGCTATGTGATTATGGGAGGGGACTTCAACATGGTGTTGGACCGCACTGTTGACTCTTCCTCGGGCAGGTCGGCGGTGTCCCCCTCACAGCTGGAGAGCCTGCGTCGGGCCTTGAGGGACTCGAGGTTAATTGATGTCTGGAGACTACTGCACCCCACTGCTCGCAATTATACCTTTTACTCCACGGTACATGATTCTTATAGCAGATTAGACTATTTCCTGATTAGCCATGAGCTTTTGTCCCTTAACCCAAAGTCTGATATTGATACGATGCTATGGTCAGACCATGCTCCGGTCTTGCTTTCCCTTCGGCTGCCGAGCCTCTCTCCTAGAGAATGGACTTGGTCCTTAAACCCTGGACTTCTCGAAGATATGACCTGTCAGGCGGCCGTTCGGACAGCAATCACGGACTTCCTAGATTTTCACAAGAATGATCTCACAGCTCTCCCGTACCAATGGGAGGCCTTGAAGGGGGTTATACGAGGAGTATTTATCCAACAGGGGGCCCGACTGAAAAAAGAAAGAATGACTAATATTATGGGATTGTTGACCCGTGTCCAAACCCTAGAGTCGGAACATAAACAAACAAGAGATATCAAAGTACTTGCTGACCTCTTACGGACACGTAGTGAGTTGAGCGCACTGTTGGATACGACGTTAGCAAGGCAGCGGGACCGCTTCCATAAGTACCTATATAAGTACTCTGATAAACCCGGTAAAGCTCTGGCGAGGTTCTTGCACCCTCGCGCTCCCACCACTTACATCCCTACCATGAGGTCTGCTACGGGTGATTTAGTCCATCTTCCTGCAGAGATTGTGGATTCATTCAGAGCATATTATGACTCTCTCTACAACCTGAGGGGTCCGTTGTCTGATATGTCCCCTACCGAGTTTCAGTCTCGAGTGGATGATTACATTCGTGACACGGAGCTCCCGCCTATGACAGAGATAGAATCTGAGGCCTTGGAGGACTCCCTCTCGGAACAGGAGATATTGGATACGATAAGATCCTTGGCCAATGGTAAAAGTCCGGGTCCAGATGGATTCTCTGCCGCCTTCTACAAATTATATGCGACTTCCCTGGCCCCCTTTATGACCAAACTATTTAACTCCATTTCGGCCACCTGCCCCTTTGCCCCCCAAACACTGATGGCTACAATTACTGTGATCCCTAAACCGGGCAAGGACCCCCTGTTATGCGCAAGCTATACACCTATTTCCCTCATCAATGTGGATGTGAAGGTGTTCGCAAAGGTGTTGGCCAATAGACTGAGCCCTATTCTTCCTGGGTCAATCCACAACGATCAGGTGGGTTTTGTGCAACATAGGGAGGCCAAGGATAATACAGTAAAGACTCTGCTTCTGACTTCGTACATGCGCACGGGAAAGATACCAGCCTGTTTATTATCTATTGACGCTGAAAAGGCATTTGACCGCCTAGGCTGGACCTTCCTACGTGCATCTTTGAAGCAGTTGGGGGTGGGACCTACCATGTTGGAGAGAATCTTTGCTCTATATCATAGACCCACGGCCCGTCTTAGGGTCAATGGCACTTTATCCTCGCCCATTGACATAAGAAATGGGACTCGTCAGGGCTGCCCCCTCTCCCCCTTGCTATATATCCTTGCTATGGAACATCTAGCAGTGGCTTTGCGGAAGGTACCAGATGTCAGGGGTCTGCGGATTGGTCAGCATGAGTTTAAGTTGTCCCTATACGCTGATGATTTATTGTTATATATTTCCAACCCGGCTGTGGCTTTCCCTGTACTCCTCAGAGAGTTCCGTAAGTTTGGTGAGGTCTCCAATTTTAAGGTCAATTTGTCCAAAACAGAGGCGCTCAACATCTCCCTGCCTGATGACCTGATCTCTCAACTCAAATCGTCCTTCTCCTTTAGGTGGCAGACCACTGCATTAAAATATTTAGGAATCTTGATACCGGCTGACCTTAACGCAACATATGCTCTGAACTATGTCCCTCTCCTGCAGAAAACCATATCAGATCTTAAACGGTATAACAGACCTCAGCTATCTTGGTTCGGGCGGGTGGGAGTGATCAAAATGGATATTTTACCCCGATTCCTCTATCTCTTTCAGACAGCTCCTGTGCAGGTTCCGGATTGTTTTTTCAGGCGTCTGCAATCGGCCATTAACAGCTTTATTTGGGGAGCAAGGAAACCACGGATGCGGTTTTCAGTCCTAGTGAGACCTAAAGTTAAAGGGGAGGTAGGCCTTCCTGATTTTAAACGTTATTATCAGGCAGTCTTGCTCTCTAGGATTGTCGACTGGAGGTTCAGTGATGCCCATAAACAGTGGGTGCTCCTGGAGAAACTTCTATCACCCTCCTCCTTGTACTGGCTGCCTTGGCTGGGGGGGACTGGACGCCCACCTGTGACGGGCTTCCCTCCCCTCACACAAACTGTTTTGAGGTTCTGGGATAGATCATACACGAAAGTACGTTTGACTTCCCGATTGAGCAGACTGAGTCCCCTTTTTGACAATCCAGCCTTCCCCCCTGCAATGAATAGATCTAGGTATCTGTGCTGGTCACAACTAGATGGAGTGGGGCTGGGACAAGTGAGGGATAGGCTTGCGGGGCTCTCCGGCGTGGGGGGGTTGTGAGGTCCTGACGATGCGGCTCCTTTGTCCTGGTTGGAGTTTATGCAGTTGCGAAGTTTTCTCTCCAATATTTCAATAGGGGCGCTAACTCCGTTTGAATCCCTGATGCTCCCCACCGAGGGTCCCTCCCATGTGGTTTCGGTGCTCTATAGCCTGATCCTGAACTCGCTCCACACTGGCACGCTTGGATTTATGGAGGCTTGGGAGAGGGATCTGGGGATCACCTTTTCTGAGGCAGACAGCTTAAAAATTTTTACTCTTGTGCACAAGATGACAATGTCTAGTCAAGCGCAAGAGAGAAATTATAAATTGCTGACGCGTTGGTACAGATGCCCTACCCTGCTCTACAGGATTAATCCGGAAGTCTCAGACACTTGCTGGAGATGCGGTTCTGCTGTGGGCTCTATGCTTCATGTCTGGTGGTCCTGCGATCTCCTGCAACCCTTCTGGGCCTCGGTTTTCGATGCCTTCCATCTAATGACTGAGGTCCGCCATGAACCCTCTCCACAATTAGCTCTGTTATCTCTGATACCCGGCTCGATAACCTCCATCAAAAAGGGGATTCTGAGGTTCTGCCTAATAGCTGCCAGGGCAGTTATTCCCCGACAAAGGAGGTCAACTGAGGTCCCCTCTACAGTGGAATGGATATCTGAAATGGATAGGTTGCACCGTATGGAATCGCTTGCAACGGGAGATAGTGACGCCGGGTATGAACAGGGGCGCACTTGGTTCCTCTGGCAATCCTTTAAGGAGGGCCAGGGGCTCTTGACTTGGTTGCGCACCTACTCGTAATTTCCAACACCTGGGCATCTAGACTGCTGGGTCTTTCCAATTCCCCCCCCCCCTCTTACCCCTCCTACCCCTTTCTAATTTTTCTCTTTTTTTCTTCTCCCTTCTTATGTCTCAGTGTATACATTTCTCATTGGCTGTGTGTGTTTTCTAAGTTTTGATCCAGACGTGATTTTCAGGTAATAAAACATGCATTCTCTTGTTGGAGGTTTTACTGGTGTCCCTTTGTACCTGATTTCTTACAGCTGTAATATGCCACTGTACTAGGATCTGGATTCTGTATTGGTTATTTCTATTGTTATGCTTGTTTGAAACTTTAATAAATATATTTACAGAAAAAATAAATCAAGAAGGGTGCACAACCAGCAATCGATGTTGGCCTAAATGTGTAGAATGTGCAGGTCACTGGAAGGGCAGGATATAAAGTCTGCCATGTGTCAGACTCCCAACAGGCAAGACTTCCCAGTCCCCATCAGAAAGTCGACTCTACATCTCCACTAACTTTTCCTTTCTCTACTACTCCTGATTCTCCACTTCAAGCCATCCACGCTGAACAGATGGGATAAAGCTGGTCTTGGTAGTTCCCTCTGTAGCACAGGCAACCATCTGCTATTTTTCCTACTCATTATCACCCAATCCTTGTTGAGAAGATGAGATGAGGTTGAGCTGGGTATTATTGCCCTATGTACTTTCTTTCTCCATCTCTTCCATTTTGGTGGACTGTTCAAAATTTTGAAGAACTGCATAGATGTCAGATATCCATGGTCACTCATCATTTATTCTTTGCGGAAGCTGACCAGAATACTGATAGGCATGTTATAGTTGGTATTTAACAACTCCCCTCTGTTGCTTACAAAGCCTAGCCAACATATATAATGTTGAGTTCCAGCACATGGGCATATTGCAAGCCAGTTGGTTAGGAGGTACTTGCTAGTGTTTCTGAAGCACTGCCACACTGTTGGTAGCTGTAGGTGAGTAGCTGTAGGTGACTTGCAGAAATGGGCACACACATGGCAAACCTTCATAGGTATCTCAGGAAAATCTAGGAAGGTTTTAAGAAACTGCAGAACCACTAAGTTGAGCACATGGGCAAGGTATGGTGTGCCAGCTTGTCAAGCTGCAAAGCCGCCACCAGGTCACAGTCAATATCACACACGACCATACCTGGTTGTATGTTCTGCGGTGACAGCCACAGATCTTTCTGCTCTACTAGACATTTCAACAACTCTGTGGTGATGTGCTGTTTGTCACCTAAAGATATGAATTTCAGCAGAGGAGTGCTGCAGTGGTTCCAGTTTGCGACTAATAGGGAGGACATTTCAGAGATGGAGGATACGGAGGAGAAAGTGTAGGAACTGGTGTAGGAGGTAGGAGAAACCCTGATGGAACTAGGGCCCCCAATTCTAGGTGTCAGTTGTACATGAGCCTTCATAATGGTTTACCCAGTGTGCCATCAGGGAAAATGAAGCTTTCCTGGATACAAGCACTTGTCCATGTGTCATTGGTTAAGTGGACCTTCCCAGTAACTGTGATTATATAAGGAAGGTACAACACACTCGGAGAAAAAGTATCAGTTAAGGACCAGGTACCGAAAGACGGCTTCTGCCATGAAGTTGTGGAAAGCCTCAGTGTCCACAAGCCTAAAAGGCAACATTTCTAGGGCATGTAGTGTGGAAATGTGCCTAATTAGTGTATGGGACTGTGAGTGGGTGGCTGGGTATTTCCACTTTTGTTCCAAGGCCTGGAGTAAGGACAGCTTTATGCTGTGCTGAGTCAACAATGTGGGCATGGTTGCTGATGGTTGTTGCAAATGTCCAACAACAGGTGCAGAGCAGGAAGCATTTGCACAAAAAAATTTGAATTTATATCTTTGTTTGAAGCCTGAAATGTGGCAAAAAGTTGAAAAGTTTAAGCGGGCCAAATACTTTCACAACACACTGTATATACATATATATATATATATATATATATATATATATATATATATGCACCTCAACGCCAAACACAATGCTGCTTCAGTAAGTGCACATGTGCGTACCCAGCGTGCATGCCCAGTTACTGAGGCGGCCGCCATCTTTGAACACATGGGTGTCCAAAGATTGTGGCAGTATGCGTAACTATACATGCATGCACCGGGTACATGCATGCACACTTACTAATGCCTCCACCATCTTTAGACACCCATGTGGGCACAGAGAGTGCTTGGGGCACAGAGAGCACACAGGGGGCACAGAAAGTGCACAGAGGGCAAATAATGCACACAGGGGCACAAAGAGTGCACAAGGGGGACACAAAGTGCATGGGGGCATAGAGTGTGCACACAGGGGCATCGAGAGTGCAAGGGGGAAACAGAGAGCACACAGAGAGCACAAAGGGGGCACAAAGAGTGCACACATGTGGGGCACAGTGAGCGCACAGGGGTGGACTCAGAAAACGCACGGGGTGGACTCAGATGGCTGAGAGAGTGCACAAGACGACAGAGAAAGAGCACCAGGGGCAAAGAGAGAGCACCAGGGGTAGAGAGATCACACAGGAGGGCAGACAGAGTGCAATGGGGACACAGAGAGCACATGGGGGCACAAAGAGCACACAGGGGGCAATGAGAGTGCATGGGGGGCACAGAGAGTGCACAGAGAGTACATAGGGGGCCACAAAGAGTGCACACATAGGGACACAGAGAGCGTATAAGTGGGCACAGAGCGCACACAGGGGGAACAGAGGGAGCACAGGGGGCACAGCGAAATGCAGAGAGCATACAGGGTACACAGAGAGCCCACAGGGGGGTACAGAGAGCATGGGGAGAAACAGTCACCTTCCCTGATGCAACAGAGCCTGCACCCATTGTGACATCACCACCCTCGCAATGTGAAAGCATGGGCCCACATCTAGACCATGATCCAAATTATTATGCAAATGTTCTTTTTCTCTGATTTTCCTAAATGGACGGTGCAAATGACAATCAGTGTAATAAAAGTCATCACCCGTTAGAGAATACATCCAATTTCATTGAAAAAAACTCCCAATGATAACAGTATAATCTTCAAAATTAAAAACAACTCTAAATGCACGGTTCCAAATTATTAGACACAGTAGAGTTTCTAAACATTTTATATGTTTGAAAGAACTGAAAATGCTCATTTGTTGAGTTTGCAGCATTAGGAGGTCACATTCACTGAAATAAAAAGCTATTTAACTCCCAATCATCCTAACAGGCCAAGTTACATGTTAACATAGGAACCCTTCTTTGATATCACCTTCACAATTCTTGCATCCATTGAACTTGTGAGTTTCTGGAGAGTTTCTGCTTGTATTTCTTTGTATGATGTCAGAATAGCCTCCCAGAGCTGCTGTTTTGATGTCAACTGCCTCTCACCCTCATAGATCTTTTGTAGATTATACTCCAAAGGTCCTCTATAGGGTTGAGGTCAGGGGAAGATGGTGGCCACACCATGAGTTTATCTTCTTTTATGCCCATAGCAGCCAATGACACAGAGGTATTCTTTGCAGCATGAGATGGTGCATTGTCATGCATGAAGATGATTTTGTTCCTGAAGACACATTTTTGCTTTTTGTACTATGGAAGAAAGTTCTCAGTCAGAAACTAAATACTTTGTAGAGGTCATTTTCACACCTTCAGGAACCTTAAAGGGGCCTACCAGCTGTTTCCCAATGATTCCGGCTCAAAACATGACTCCTCCACCTCTTTGCTGATGTTGCAGCCTTGTTGGGACATGGTGGCCATCCACCAACCATCCACTACTCCATCCATCTGGACCATCCAGGGTTGCTCAGCACTCATCAGTAAGCAAGACTGTTTGAAAATTAGTCTTCATGCATGTCTGGTCCCACTGCAACCGTTTCTGCTTGTGAGCACTGTTTAGGGGTGGCCGAATAGTTGATTTATGCACCACAGCAAGCCTTTGAAAGATCCTACACCTTGAGGTTCGAGGGACTCCAGAAGCACCAGCAACTTCAAATATCTGTTTGCTGGTTTGTAAGGCCTTTTTAGCAGCTGCTCTCTTAATCCAATGAATTTGCCTGGCTGAAATCTTCCCTATTCTGCCTTTATCTGCACGAACATCTCTGTTCTCAGAATCAGCCACAAATCTCCTCACAGTACGATGATCACGCTTAAGTTTTCGTGCAATATCATCCCTTGTCCAAGGCATTACACAATTTGTAGCTTTTCGGCAGCAGAGATATCCTTTTTCTTTCCCATGTTACTTGAAAACTGTGACCTGCTTAATATTGTGGAACACCCAGTTTTCCTTTTATTGGGCTCACCTGCCAAACTAATTATGACTGGTATTTATTGATTTCAGTGATCCAAAGAACCCTGAGACACAATACCATCAATGGGTTTCAACCAATTTGCATAATAATTTGGAACATGGTGTAGTGTCTTATATAATCAGGTTATAATTGATTAGCTCAATTGAAATAATTTAACTTTAGATATAAGGTACATGTGTTGGTGCTCACAGTGGAGAGCAAGTTTCTAATCAAGTTGCAGAGGACCTATGAGGTGGAAAAGAGAGGAAGAGGTCAATTATAATACACCAACCAGTGAAAAAAAGCCCTTTTTGGTATATTATGGCCACTTACTAAAAAGCTGTGGGTGTCAAAGTAGGAGGAAACTTGTTATCTTCCCAAAAAATGACACTGCTGGGAGTTATCCAAAAACAAGTGCAGGATCTCAGAATTGTCAGATCAGAGCATTCCTGAGAAGTCACTTCAGGAGTTTAAACTGGCCCCTGTATGCACTGTGGGTTAGCAGATGGTTCCCAGCCCTCAACTTTACGAAAAGGGGGAGTATATGTGAGAAAACCAGGTAGGACAGGTTTAAAACCAAGCACTAGAGGTTCATATTACTTGCACCTGGCTAGCTTTGACTAGAGCCAGGCATTGTGTTCATTGTGTGGTTTGGCCTGCTTGGTGTCAAGGCTGGCAGTTTGGATGTCGGTAGGCATCGGGGCAGATCTCTAGTGGTCAGGGGTGTAATCCTTGTTATACCACACAACCCCGGGCATTCTCTGAAACTCCATCAGGTCACCCAGTGTCCCTCACTGACCACAAGGGGTGAGGCATTTTCTCCAGGGGGTAAAGCTGGTGCGGGTGCTCGCTTTGCCTATGTCTTGCGCTCTGGGAGACTTGCGTAAGGTTTTGATGTTGCTGGGAGATGGGACGCTATTATTCCAAGTGATGATGCTGTTTAGGGGCCCCGGGACACCGGGTTCCCTGGTGTCAGCTGTTGCAAGGACATATGGGACAATGTGTCTCCTGGTTCAGCCATGTGGTTGGAGTTTCCTTCCACTCCACCCTCAATGACCTCTTGTGCTGAGATTTAAACCTACCATATCCTCTCATCCAGTGGTGATTATTTTCAGTTTTGCTTTGGTGGAAAGGTTAGTACTTTTTGTGTGTTTCTCCTGGTTTGCTCTCTTGCTCTGGTTTTGGTCTGGTCTTTGTCCCTAGCCTTTCCTTGTACATAGCTAGTATCTGCACTGTTTTTCCTGTTGTTACTGGTGTGTTTGATCTGACTGAGGCCTGTGTGCCCAACCATAAGCCACCTCGTTATTTGCCACCTGGAAGGACTATGCCAATGTCCACCCTTTGAGGCCTGGAATGTAGGTGAAAAGTACCCTAGCCCTTAAGAATATGCATTAGAATGATGTCTGGTGCTAAATGTGTCTGGCTTACGGCATTTGCTGGTCAGCAGGCCTGTTTTTCCATCACTATCTTAGCTTTACACTAGGGTACCTGAATAGTTTGTGTGTTGAAACTGGTTAGGGACAAGCAAATGCTAGTTATCTGAGATGAGAACACACTCTGTGGTAGTGGATCGGGATTTAAGCGAGTGTTGATTTTTAGACTGTGCCTGAGACAACTAATGCCCATGCTGTGGTGTGAGTACAAGTGTGTTACAGAACTGCCTACTCAGAGAAAAGGACTGTTTGGTTTATTATACTGTATGTTTGGGTTCAAGAAAAACTGGTATGTATTATTTTCTTATGGTGGAGAGAACACATTCCTTTAGTGTGTGGCAAAATACAAAAACTTTATTTTGTCTTGCACCAAACCCAGCAAGAAATTGGAGAATTCAGCATGGTACAGAGTGGGCTTTCTGGTAACTGTGTTGGTTTCAACTGACGCACAATCAATTAAAGTGTATTGCGGTGCAGAAAGCAACCAGCAAACTGCACCACAATAGTTAAAAAGGCTGTAGTGTATGATGGTAAATAGAATAACAAGAGGATGTTGTAGAAATGCAGACAGAGTTTTGCAGAAGAGTTACAGGATGGGAGAGATTAGTCATTAAAGAGCCCAGTATGAAGGACATTATTAATTAGAGGACCCAATATGGAGGACATTTATAAATATAGGAGTCCAGAAGAGAGAAGATTATTAAATGAAGGGACCAAGATGAGGGATATTATTAACATTATTATAGGATGGGACCCGTGATAGAGGGCATTAATAAATAAAGGAGCCAGGATAGAGGATATTATTAAAAAAAAGGGCCAGGATGGGAAACATTATTAAATTAACAGATGTACGTGCAACCTAAAATTCGTTGGCATTCTGCAAAGTTCATGATGCCTTGCACTAAGTTAAGGCACTCAGTGTGAGAGACAGCAAATCAACCATAAATCATATTTGAACCGCCACCATATTTGACTGTAACAAAGATGTTCTTTTATTTGCAGGCCTCATTCGGTTTTCAATATATATGAGAATGATGTGCTTTACCAAAAAGCTCAATCTTGGTCTCATCTGTCCACAAGACACTTTCCCAAAAGGATTTTGACTTACTCACGCAGAGTTTAGCAAGCTGCAATCTAGCTTTTAATGTCTCTATGTCAGCAGTGGGGTCCTACTAAGTCTTCTGCCATAGAGTTTCATTTCATTCAAATGTTGATATATAGTTTGCACTGGCACTCAGGGCCGACACTAGGGGAAATACTGCTTTGCCTGGAGTCAGGGGCCCCGGGCCTGGCTGGAGGGGATGTGGCCATTGGATCAGGGGCAGGGGGGCCCAGCCGTGACACAGGGGACGTGGCCATACCTCCCAACCGTCCCGGATTCAGCTGGACAGTCTTGATTTGGAGGCACTGTCCCAGGCGGGAAGTGAAATGTTCTGACTCCCGCAGTGCACTGAGAAGCAACTGACAAGCTGTCGGCCACGTCCCCTCACATCAGCTCAGGAGTAAGACGGAGCTCCAATCACAGTGCAGAGAGTGAGTTATGTGACCTCTTCTGCACTGTGTGGGAGAAAAAGGTCGTGTCTCCCAGTGAAAACTATGCAATAACAAGCTCTTAGACTTTAAAAATATAATTCATTAGCTACAAAATATTTTAATTACTAATGTCTCCGCAACAGAGAAGCAAAGTTAAATTTAAAAAATGTTTTATTTCATTATGCAGCCACTATTACATTGTATGTCAAGTTCAACATGAAAAATTTGGTGAAAGGTCCAACTTAAACAATTCATCTTAGAGTTGGTTAAAAAATAATAAAATTAAGTTCCACTTACACTGACCGACCAGAGGCACTGTCTGCCAAATGGTAAAAATATACAAAAATCACCTTAAACAAAATACACTTACCAATCTGATTTACTGTACGTAGATTGCTATTTTTCTCTGCAGTGTAAATCTTGTTTACCTTGGATCAGGCCTTTACAACATACGGTCCGTGGTCCGCAGAGTATTCCAGAGGATTTACTGTGGGCCGCTAACTTGTCTGTCAGACAATCCTTCATTTCCAAATATATTGTGGAGTAAAGGAAGATGGAGATTTCTTGTTGACCACGCTGCTGCTGGAAAAGTAATTGTTCCAGGCTATGGTAGTATTTAATAGCTTTATTTATAACTAGTAGCGTAACTTGAAGCTCATGGGCCCCGATGCAAAAGCGCCAACGGGGCCCCAAATTATTGCAAACCTTTAATAGCAGTAGTCTTTTTCTACAGGCCAAAGAGACTTTTTGGGCCCCCTAGGCTCCAGGGCCTAGGTGCGATTGCAACCCCTGCACCTGTTGTATTTACGCCGCAGTTAATAACACTACTACTAACTGCTACAACAGTATGGAATAACTATTTTTCCAGCAGAAGCACAGTCAATCATAAACATCCATCTCCATTTACTCTTCAATATGAGGAAGATTTGGAGAGTTTCTGCTCTAAAAAGCCAGTCTAAGTTGGCATGTGTTCACACAGATTTGGTTCTTAGAATTCTGCTCCGGATAAGAGCTAATGGGGGGAAGAGACAAATGGAATAGATCCGGTGCAGATCTAAGTGTATTAGTCTTTTTCAATAAATAGTAACTGTCATTGAAATATTGCTCACCTTTTTACAAGATGTATATCGTATTTCTTAATAGATTGCTGGACTGCAGGCTTGCTGCTCACTCCTCCGGAGATTCCAAAGACTCAGGGTGTGTCTCTGATCAGTCAAGTAGAAAGGTAATGAAAACCGGTTTCAAATTGGAGTGGCGCTTCCATACTCATCCAGGGTTTTCTTTTTAAAAAATATTTTCTTTTATTTCATTCCGATTGTAAAAACTTAAAAAACGATACAGTATAGTACAACGCATTTCGACCTAGATACAAGTCTTCCTCAGGTACATTTAATAATAACATAAAAGGTATCTTAAAAATGTCTATATATGTTATTCTTATAAAATCCTCCTTTCAACTGAGTTTGAGAGATTGGGAAGTTAGTCACCGCCCCTAATAAGTGATTACAATAATTGATCTACAATTAGTAAGAGGTGTCTCTGGTCCGCCCCCAGGCTCTGAGTATTCATGAGCCTAGTAAGCGGCGGTGGGGACAAGTGGAGCATGTTGCTCCCAAAAATGATGTGGAGAGACTTTATTTCTCCCAGTATAGCAGTCTCCTGTATGTTGCTGGTCCGCCCAAAGGTTCTATGAGAATTCATGAGCCTAGTAAAGCGGCACCAGGGAAGAGGAGCAGAATGTTCCAAAAGTGGATAGTATGGTCTTATGTACTATGTACCTGAGGAAGACTTGTATCTAGGTCGAAACGCGTTGTACTATACTGTATCGTTTTTTAATTTTTTACAATCGGAATGAAATAAAAGAAAATATTTTTTAAAAAGAAAACCCTGGATGAGTATGGAAGCGCCGCTCCAATTTGAAACCGTTTTTTATTACCTTTCTACAGATTTGGTTCTGATGATGCATTAATGTACTGTTTTTTGTTTTGATGATGTATTCATGTATATACCACTTTAAAAAAATTGTGGCCCTTGGGATTGATTCAATATGGCAATGTGACCCTTAGATCACTAAATGTTGTGCATCTCTGCCATGGATGATGAACTGCCAAGGATGATGACCTTTTATGATGCACAAAAGGTCACGTCACTCAATGAATGAGTTTTGTTTTTCATCAGCACATCAACAGCCTGATTGGACTGCAAAGTTAACATAAAACACTTGTTCCCAATAATCTTTCAGTGTATATATGCCGTTTGGTTTTGAGTAGTCCAAGACTAAGCAAAAATTTGGGAAAATGCAGTAAATCTAACATACCAGCCAAACTTGAACCTTGGCAAACGTATGTTGTTTGATGATTCAAAATTATGAAAAAATCTTTAACTGTAAACAGAGGGACTATCATTATCACTGATCGACGCACAATGCAATACAATACAATTCATAATGAGGTATATGCATTCAGGTGACAATACCTTTAGCGGGGCTTTGGAGTGAGTTGGAGAATGCGTTGAAATTGCAGAGAATCTGTCATTTTCCAGAGGAAGACTACAGACTGACAACAAAGATGGCTGATTCTCTTTGCTCTTCACAAATATTTTCAGATTTTTAGTTTTATTGTTTTCTAGGGTAACTGTCCTTTGGAATCTTTCATCCTTTGTGCCATTTTTTGTTTCCAAGAGGCTTCCACAAATTTTGATATTGATTCCTAAAAAATTTTACCAGAAAGTATTAAACATCACATTGAAGTATCTGCATGTATTCATTATATACATGTACATCTAGAGCTATCTATCTATCTATCTATCTATCTTGAAAAAAACAGTCAGCAGCACAAACTTTTGGGTGCAATACTTCCTGAGTCAAAGACCGTGTTGTAAGGATGAAACGTTGCACCACTGCGTGCTCGATTAATGCCCACATCTTTTTGCTTGGAACCAGAGTGTTGCCTGATTTTATCTATCTATCTATCTATCTATCTATCTATCTATCTATCTATCTACAATGCAAAAATAGGAGCAGCAAGTGACGCTGGATATCCTGGGTGCAGAGCGACCTCCACAGTCCTCAATGCGTTTCAATATACAGACAAATGTCGCAGCACTCCTTTGGCGATGCTTATAGATGTTTATTCCAGCTTGCCATTGTACCTATTTGCAAGCTGGAATAAACATCTATAAGCATCGCCAAAGGAGTGCTGCGACATTTGTATCTATCTATCTATCTATCTATCTATCTATCTATCTATCTATCTATCTATCTATCTAATTCATTCCCTGTGAACTTTTTCACATTTTCCATGTTACATTCATCTTTCACTGCAATTACTGCTGCAAATCTTTTGTCTCTACCAGTTTTGCATGTCTAGAGGCTGAAATTATTGCCTGTTCTTCTTTGGAAAATAGCTCTAGCTCAGTGAAATTAAATGGTAATTTTCAAGTCTTGCCATAGATTCTCAATGTGATTTTATTCTGGACTTTGGGCAAGAATATGCTTTGATCTCAATCATTCTATTGCCTTGAAAAATATTCATACCCCATGAACATTTCCACGTATTTTTATGCTAGCTGTATCCCCTACATGCCATGTGGAGGAAGGTGATCCAATCAGATGAGAACAATGTAGAACATTTTTTGCTAAATGCAAACACTTTTTGATGGAAAATAAACACTCATCATTGCCCTGAAAACACCATTGTCATGCTGTGGAGATGCTTTTCTTCTGCAGGAACAAGGAAAAGGGTCAGAGTTGATGAGGAAAGTTTATAGCAATCCTAGAGTAAAACCTGTTAGAGACTGCAAAATACTTTAGACTGAGGCATAAGTTCACCTTTCAGCAGGAAAATGACCCTAAACATACTGCCATAGCTACAGGTGAATGATTAAGATTAAAGCAAATGTATGTGTGTGAATGGCCAAGTCAAAGTCTAGATTAAATCTGTTTAAAAATCTGTTGCACAACTTAAAAATTGCTGTTCACAGATGATCTCCATTCAATATCATTGAACTAGATCTAGTTTGCAAAGAAAAATGGGCAAAAATAGCAGTCTCTAGATGTGCAAAGCTGATAGAGAAGTACTACTGCAAGTTTTTTTTTTTGGATAATTGCACCAAAAGATGGTCCTACAACTAATTGACTCAGGGGGCTGAATACAAATGTACAGTACAATTTTCAGATTCATATAGTTGAAACATTTATAAAACCATATATCATTTCCTTTACACTCAGAAATACTTGCTACTTATTGCTAGTATATCACATAAAATGTGAATAAAATTCATTTAATTTTCTGGGTGTAATATTGTGGGTGTCACTTGAAAAATTCTAGAATAAGTTCACAGGATATGAATACTTTTTCAAGCCATTGTATATGTATGTAACCTTTTTTCAAGGACACAGTGATCAATGCTGCAAACTCTGTAGTCACCAAGCCACTTACTTAGGACTTCAACATGGAGGTTTAACAAGATGGAGAAGACACATGGAAAATGGAGGTAATCAGAAGAGACATCAGCGGTAAGTTGCTGGGTGTAGGTACCGTCACACTTGGTGACACACCAGCGATCCTGATAGCGATACGACCTGGTAGGGATCGCTGGTGAAATGTCAAACAGATCTCACCAGCGACACAACAACGATGCGGAATGATATGGAGATTGTTGGGACCCTGTTTCTCAGACCTGTAGTATTGAGGTTGTTGGTCGATGTCCCTGTCAAACACACAGATGCATGCTGCCCAGCGGGACCCCAACAATCAAAAAATGGTCCAGGCGACTCTGACATGACCAGCGATCTCACAGCAGGGGCCTGGTTGCTGCTAAGTGTCAAACATAGCAAGATAGCTGGCGAGGACGCTGTTGCATCACCAAACTGGTCACTTAGCAGCGATCTCGCTAGCGATCTCATTAGTGTGACAGGGGCTTAATTATTCTGTATCTACACAGTACAAGGTCTTTACTAGAGATGAGTGAACCTTCCCTAAACATTTTGGCCAATTTAAAATTTGTCACGAACATCGGTGATTCAGTTCACAATCGGAAACCCGAGCAATTTACCAAAAGAAATCAGAGAACGTGGTTTTGTTCGGGAAATAAGTTGGAAATGTAAAATAGCCCTAAAACTTTCTATGATTGTTTGGGATCAAAATGCTCATTGAAAGACCTGATGGCTGGGAACTCCTAACCTTATGGTTAGGAGTGTTCCCAGCTGCCGGGTCTACTGTTTGCTTTTAACCTGTAGTATTTTTTTGAGCTTTAAAAGAATTTTTTAAGCTTCCCTGAGATTATAGGTGTTTTCACACCTGCACGGTATTTATTTTGGAAACAGTGCCAGATGTGGCAGCAGCTGAGAAGTCCAGGAACCTGATAAACATCCATTTAAGAGAGCTTTATTTTTTTTACATTTTTTACTAGTATTTTTTAATTTTTTTTTTTAATTATTTTTTTGGAGAGCAAACCTTTATTATTGCAGTATCAGCAGCATGCGAGGCCATCTCTTTTATACTTATGTACTAGGAATTCATAAAAAAAAATAGCATATGGTCATTGTATGCTTCACATACAGTGGAAACCAGACGTTTATATACACTATATAAAAAAACACAAATGCATGTTTTTCTCAGTATCTGACATGAAAACAGTATAAACCTTTCCCATTTTAGGTCAATTACGATTACCATACTTATTTACAGTATATTTGCCAAATGCTAGAAAATTGCGCGAGAGAGAAGGTTTTAAGGCTTTGTTATCACTTACTTCAAAGTCACAAGTTTATACACACTAAGGTTATGTGGCACCCCAGAGTCCGGATACCACAATGTCATTATCTCCCCCAGTGTCGTACCTGAGAGCAACAGAGTGTATTCACACCAGACAAAACTCAAAGCAAACAACACCTTTCTGCCTCCAGGCCTGAGGGGGGAAACCTAAACCCAGGTTCAGGGTGAGCTTCCCTATAAATTCTGGTCTGGGGCGGAATGAAGGCACAGACTCTACTCCTTCACATCAAAAGCATAAAGTTTACCGGGCAGTATGGGATTATGAACAAGTCTTTAGTAAAAGCCCTTTAGACTTTTGGCAGGTAAAAGGGGTTCAACATCATATCCCCACAGGTGATCATCCACCCATTAAAGAAAGATACAGGCCTGTACAGCCAGCTCACTATCAATGTGCCAAAGAGATGTTATGGGAATGAAGGAGGCAGGGGTGATAAGAGATAGTTGTAGCCTCTGGGCTGTTCCTCTAGTCCTGGTGAAAAAGAAGAATGGTACAATGAAAATGTGTGACTTTTACAGGCAGATAAACCACATTACACATAAGGATGCATACCCAATACCCAGAATTGAAGAGTCACTAGCTGCATTAAGAACTGCTACTTTTCCACCTTAGATCTTACCAGTGGGTATTGGCAGGTTCCTGTAGCAGAGGTGGCACGAGAGAAGACAGCGTTTGCAATGCCGATGGGCCTCTGAGAGTTCAACTGCATGCCGTTCGGACTCTGTAATGCACCGTGAATATTTCAGAGGTTGATGGAGTGCTGCCTGGGGCACAAGAACTTTGAATCAGTCTTCATGTACCTGGATGATGTCCTAGTTTACTCCAAGACATATGAAGACCATCTGGAGCACTTGGCTGAAGTGTTTGAAGCGTTGTCCAGCTATGGCATGAAAATGAAGCCATCCAAGTGTCACCTGTTGAAGCCAAAGGTACAGTACCTTGGTCTTGTTGTCAGTGCTGATGGTATAGCACCTGATCCAGAAAAGGTCAATGTCATACGGGACTGATCAAGACCCACCACAGTCAAAGAGGTGAGTCAGTTCCTGGGGATGGTAGGATACTACAGAAGGTTCATCAAGGGGTTTACAAAGATGGCTGCACCCCTGCAAGACCTCCTGGTAGGACAGTCCAAGAAGGCTAAGAACCCAAGTCCTGCATTAGAGTGGGGCAGCAAAGCACAAGAGTTCTTCAATCAGCGGAAGTGGGCCCTGACAAGGGATGAGATCCTAGCCTATCCGGATTACAGCCAGCCATTTGTGTTGTACACTGACGCCAGTAATGTGGGATTCAGAGCAGTGTTATCCCAAGTGCAAAAAGGCAGAGAAAGAGTCATAGCCTATGCCAGCAGGAAGCTCAGTCCTACAGAAAGGGACCCAGAGAACTACAGCTCATTCAAGTTAGATTTGCTAGCCATAGTCTGTGAAGTTACAGAGCATTTCAAACATTACCTGGTTGCAGCCAAATTTACCATCTACACGGACAACAATCCGTTGACCAGCCTGCAGACAGCAAAGCTAGGTGCACTGGCCCAGCTGCCAAATTACAACTTTACGATCAAATATCGGGCAGGCCACAAGATGTCCAGGATGCCCCTTTTGCAGGATATGGGAGAAAACCCGGAGGAGCTGGAAGAGATAGAGCTACCGCCTTTTCCCCATCCTCATGTGACACAATGTAAGAACTATGTAAAAGATCAACGTCAAGAAGCCACACTGAACCCGTTACCCCACCATGGATGGGCAGAAACTCAAGACAGTGACCCAGCTATATGCTTAGTCAAAGAACTACTGACACAGGAAGGCTCATATCCTGGTGCTTCCACAAGAAGCCCAACAGCTATGGAAAGAAGAGAACAGACTGTTCATCTATGGAGGGAAATTCTGCAGATGATATACCAATTCCAGAACCCATGAGCTTGTCTGGCAAATTGTAGTGGCAAGAAGGGATGTACAGATGGTGCTAGAGGCATACCATGAAGGCGCAGGGTATTTTGGGTGGAAGAAATTGGAGGTTCTGCTGAAAGAAAGATTCTATGGGGTTGACATGAAGAGAGCCATTGAAAACTGGTGCCAAGACTGTGGACCATGCAACCTAAGAAGGAAGGATTGCGATACTCAGAGAGCCCCGCTACAGCCAACCGTCACCAAACAGCCATTGGAACTTGTGGCCTTGGATCATGTGAAGTTGAGTCCAAGTAGGACAGGCCCTATCTACGCATTTACCATAGTAGACCATTACTCCCGGTTTCTTGATGTAGTACCTGTGAAGGACCTCAAAGCCAAGACAGCAGCTAAAGCATTCCAGGGTCACTTCTGCAGACCACATGGTTACCCTGAACAAGTGTTGACAGACCAAGGACCAGTCTTTGAATCAGAGATCCTTCAAGAGTTCTGTAAAATGTACAGGTATAAGAAGATAAGAACCACTCGGTACCACCCACAAACAAATGGAATGTGTGAAATGATGAACCAGGTAGTCATATACCTGCTGAAAACATTGCCATTAGAAGAAAGAAGCATGTGGCTAGAAATGTTGCCAGATCTAGTGGACTTATACAACCATGTCCCTGTGAGTTCCACCAATTGTACTCCAGCATATCTCATGAGAGCAAGACCTGGTAAATTACCCATTGATCTGGATATGGGAATAGTGAAGCCAGATGTACATTCACCAGATTCTGATTGGGATACAGAACACCAGCAACAGTACGATAAAGTACAAGAGAGCATAGAAAGAAGTTTGTTCCAAGCCAGAGAGACAAGAAAAATCCTATAATAACCACGCTCCTGCAACTTCCTTGAAACTAGGTGAGCAAGTACTTAAGAGGAATAGACACACTAACAAACTTGATCAATGGGAAGCAGTATCATATACAGTGTTGCCATCAAACTTCAACAATACCAAGGTGTGCCTTGTCAGTAAAGACAATGGAAAGACGTCAGCAGCAGTTTCCAGAGACCATCTTAAGGTATGTCCTGATACATTGAAGTACCAAGAAAAAGTGCCAAAAATACCTCCACCTGTAAAACCAAAAGAAAAAAGAAGTAATCCATACGGTTGTAGGAGACTTTCCTAAGATGTGGACACAGTACAATGGAGCAATTGTTCTTCCCATGTTAGCTTTCCCCAAACAGTGGTACCTGAACCAGCAAGACGTGAAGAACTGCAAGCTGAGGTATTTTGTATTTTTTTAATTTTTGAGACTCTGTACCCTTTCATTGTCATTTAATCTTGTCATTGTTCATGTTTTCTCTTTTGAAAAAGGTTATCTCAGTCCCGCAGTGCAGAATTTTACTAGGGAGGAGTGTGCCACCCCAGAGTCTGGATACCACAATGTCGTTATCTCCCCTGGGGGGTAATGTCATACCTGAGAGCAACAGAGGGTGTTCACAGCAGGTAACATTCAAAGCACACAACACCTTTCTGCCTCCAGGCCTGAAGGGGGAGACCAAAAATCCAGGTTCAGGGTGAGCTCCCCTATAAATTCTAGTCTGGGGTTGAGTTAGCCAGTTCAGTACGGAGCAGTACTGAGGAAGACATCCTGTGGACTGGAGCAGTGCTAAGCTCATCCCAGGAAAGCTAGACTTAGCTTGAGTGACCCGTAGGCAAGGGTTTGAGGAAGGAAAGTAGACCCTGGGGAGTAGAGCGGTGTCGAGCTCACTCCAGAGGAGTAAGCACCAAGAAACGGACATCATAGTCCTTGGCTGTGCAGGGCCTAATGTCCCGGCAGCCAATACTGGAGGGTGGAGGATTCCAAGTACCCCATCCACACCAAAGTGCCTGGACGCAAAGCAGCGTAAAGAGCCCAGGAGCAGCCACCAGAGAAGTGGTGCTGGAGAAGGACTCGAGCTGCCTGTCATACGGCACACAGCAGGAGAGTTAGGGCCACAGCTAAGCTTAAGCAACCGCAAGGACCTACTAAGAAGGCGCAGCAAGGAGGCCTAAGAACTTGCCAGGTAAAAGGAATCCTGAGTTGCTCCCAGGTTTTTGGATTCCATCGATATCATCTGTTCTTGTGCCAGTATCACCAGTAAAGGACTTGAGGAACTAACAAACCATGAGTCTCTCAGTTACTTTGCACCCTACATCCTTCCACATCCACTGCCCTGGGGATCCACTCCACCCGTGAGGAGCCACTACATCCCAGCTTTATTTCATTTAATTCCATAGGTTTAGAATACAGATTTTTGGCAAGTTCACAAGTGTGTTATATGTATCATTAATATTAGACCTGTCCGTTTATTCCTGCCCACTAGCCTTATTCAACATTCCATATGAATTACTGGTGAGCTGAATAAACTATTTTCTTCTTTTTATTTGTTCTCCAAATATATCATGCTTCAATAAATACACCACCCAACTTTCAAGCCCAGGTGTTACCTATGGCATGGGGAATAGGATTTGTAAGTCAGGTGCCTTCTGCAGCCCACCCCATGGAGGGGTTAATTAGGAGCTATGCAATAAGATTATGGAAACAATAATATCCTGTAAGCAATTGTGTCCTGGCACTGGAAGAGATGGGTCCATAGACATAGCAAAGAGGCAGCACTGCGGTACCCAGCGTCATCTTGGCAGTGCAGTACAGCATAGCTACACTATGCTACTGTGTGCTGCAGTATGCAGTTTGGATATGTGATGGATCCATGGGCAGACATGCCAGCTCTAGTGGATGTGATCTTCCTCACCACCAAAGGGGCAGAGGGTGCTTCACCACAAGAACTGGAGCAGCCCACACAAGACATGAACACATATGTGACCTGGAGCTCTACTGTGATATCCACATTGGGCCTGACATGCAGTGAGGTCAGGATCCAGCGCTGGTCTTTCTTTCCTGAGGAAGTCCTGAGGAGCTCACAGTCAGGAGGTTAGCCATTCCCTATGCCAGCGGGGAGAAGTAGATGTCACACTCAGGAGGATCTTGCAGCATGCCTGGCATTATTACGCCTGCTGCTTGTGGATTGGCAAACCCAGGTTCAGGATGAGGATAAGGAAGACTGAGGTAGTAGGGGCAAAAGGCCCTGTTTCTCAGCTTTGTGTAGTATCCTGCCAGAGGCCTTTGACTGAGAGAATAAAATGTGGGGACCCCTACCCCTTTCAAGAAACTATTCTATTAGGCATGAACCACCCCAGCCTGTCTCCTTTCTTGAAGAGATTACGCTCACGGATTCACGGATGCCATCACCCGAGAGTTGTTGCATGGGCCTAAGGCCAATGACTTTTATGACCAAAGTACCCGAGGCATGGTGGTGACATTCATCCAGGAGAAAGGGTTTGGTTTCATAGTGAGGGACTGGTCATAGGTGCTACGTTAACTGGTTCACCCTTCTGTGGGACCATCTTCCCAAAAGACTCTGCACACTCTATGTTAGAGAGGAGGTCACCTTCATGAAGATGAAAGGCAGCAAGGGGTAGCTTACAGTAGGCGTAAGCAGGGTTGCCAACGCGGACAAATTTAAAAACTGGCAGCAGGAGGCCAACATGGAAAGAATGTTGTGTCATCTTGACTCCAGGCCTCTTTTGGATAGCCAGCCAGACAAACAGGGGCGAACGATCCTGAAGGGCCAGTCGATATTTCCCAAGTTACTCCGTTCTCTCCTAGAGGGGGTGGTCATCCCCTAATTCCTCCATCCTCTTCTCCAGGGATGGCCATGATGGGGTGTGTTGGGGGCAGGTGGTGGCAGAGAATGCCCCTGGAGAAGTTGCCCCTGAAATCCCCCGAGACCGTTCAGCAGTGGAGTACCATGTGGAACGGCGACCTTCATCCCAGTTAACATTTAAAAAGCTGCTCAAGGCCTTTTTACTCTGAATAAAGAGGACTGCCCTAAAGGTCTGTTTTTGGATTGCTGACCCATCCTTTGGATGGCATGTTGTCCAGAGAAGGACCTTTTTCAGTTGTTGCTGAGCTCTTAGAAGAGCGAGGCCTGTTTTTTTGTTCAATTTATTTTTGCCCTTCTCAATTTTAGTGCTTGTTGCACTGCTCTCTGCTGTATTAGTGGGACTGGAGCCTTCGGGCAACACCTCAAAGCCTTTAATGGATTGTCCCCTTAAAGGACTTTGCCCCATTGTAATGAAGTCTACAGATCCCTGTGGGACTTTACTTATATAGTGTGTATATTGATATACAGTGCCTTGTGAAAGTATTTAGCTCCCTGGAACTTTTCAACATTTTGCCACATTTCAGGCTTCAAACATAAGGATATAAATTCTAATTTTTAACAAGTGGGACACAATATGGAGTGGAATGAAATTTATTGGATATTTTAAACTTTTTTAACAAATAAAAAACTGAAAAGTGAAGCATACAATATTATTCGCCCCCCTTGAGTTAATACTTTGTAGCGCCACCTTTTGCTGCGATTACAGCCGCAAGTTGCTTGGGGTATGTCTCTATCAGTTTTGCACATCGAAAGACTTAAATTATTGCCCATTCTCCTTGCAAAACAGCTCAAGCTCAGAGAGGTTGGATGGAGAGCGTTTGTGAACAGCAGTTTTCAATTCTTTCCACAGATTCTTGATTATATTCACGTCTCGACTTTGACTTGGCCATTCTAACACCTGGATACGTTTATTTTTGAACCATTTAATTGTGGATTTTGCTTTATGTTTGGGATCATTGTCTTGTTGAAAGATAAATCTCTGTCCCAATCTCAGGTCTTTTTCAGACTCCAACAGGTTTTCTTCCAATATGGTCCTGCATTTGGCTCCGTCCATCTTCCCATCAATTTTAACTATCTTCCCTGTCCCTGCTGAAGAAAAGCAGGCCCAAACCATGATACTGCCACCACCATGTTTGACAGTGGGAATGGTGTTTTGAGGGAGATGAGCTGTGTTGCTTTTACGCCAAACATATCATTTTGCATTGTGGCCAAAAAGTTCAATTTTGGTTTCATCTGACCAGAGCACCTTATTACACATGTTTGGTGTGTCTCCCAGGTGGCTTGTGGCAAACTTCAAACAAGACTTTTTATGGATATCTTTGAGAAATGGCTTTCTTCTTGCCACTCTTTCATAAAGACCAGATTTGTGCAGTGTACGACTGATTGTTGTCCTATGGACAGACTCTCCCACCTCAGCTGAAGATCTCTGCAGTTCATCCAAAGTGATCATGGGCCTTTTGGCTGCATCTCTGATCAGTTTTCTCCTTGTTCCAGATGAAAGTTTAGAGGGACGGCCGGGTCTTGGTAGATTTGCAGTGGTCTGATACTCCTTCCATTTCAATATGATCGCTTGCACAGTGCTCCTTGAGATGTTTGAAATCTTTTTGTATCCAATTCCAGCTTTAAACTTCGCCACAACAGTATCTCGGACTTGCCTGGTGTGTTCCTTGGTCTTCATGGTGCTCTGTACACTTGAAAGAGAACCCTGAAACTATCACAGAGCAGGTGCATTTAAACGGAGACTTGATTACACACAGGTGGATTCTATTTATCACTACCAGTCATTTAGGACAACATTGGATCATTCAGAGATCCTCACTGAGTGAGTTTGCTGCACTGAAAGTAAAGGGGCCGAATAATATCACACGCACCACTTTTCAGTTTTTTATTTGTTAAAAAAGTTTAAAATATCCAATAAATTTCGTTCCACTTCACGATTGTGTCCCACTTGTTGTTGATTCTTCACAAAAAAATTTGAATTTATATCTTTGTTTGAAACCTGAAATATGGCAAAAGGTTGAAAAGTTCAAGGGGGCCAAATACTTTCACAAGGCACTGTATGTGTCTTTGAGGCTGGAAACATACTGGCATGAGACTCGCGTGAGTGCAATCCGAGAAAAACTGGCATTGCACTCAGACCAGTGTTGCCCTATCAGGCAGGGCACACTGGTGCGAGTTGTCTGCACTAAACTCGCACTGTGAGTCAGAAGTGAGTGCAGTCATAGCATGCTGCAACTGCACACGATTCTAACGTGCGTGCGGGCAATGCTAGTCTATGGGTGCAAGAAAATCTCGCACCCAGACAGCACACTGTGAGAGTTTGTAGCACCATGCTGGTAAAAGTTAGCATGGATTGAATAGCTAGATCAGGCTTACCAGCGATCCCGACAACGATACGACCTGTTAGGGATCGCTGGTGCGTCGTTATGTGGTCGCTGGTGAGATGTCAAATAGTCTCACCAGTGACGCAGCAACGATCCGGAATGATGCAGAGGTCTTTGGGACCCTGTTTCTCAGACATGTAGTATTGAGGTCGTTGGTCGTTGTCCCTTTCAAACACATTGATGCATGCTGCCCAGCGGGACCCGAACAATCAAAAAATGGTCCAGGCGACTCTGACACAACCAGCGATCTCACAGCAGGGGCCTGGTCACTGCTAAGGGTCAAACATAGCGAGATCACTGGTGAGGTCGCTGTTGCGTCACCAATCTTGTGACTCAGCAGCGATCTTGCTTAGTCTGATGGGAGCTTTAGGCCCTGTGCCCATAGTGCATTGTTTGATTTTTTTTATGCAGATTTTGAGAAAGTGCATCAAAATCTGCATGTCTATTCTAAGGCCAGCAAAGTCTACGAGAGGTCACAAGTGCTGTGCCCATGAGATGCGGCTATCACAAGACAGCGTCTGTTACGAGCACTGACACCACTAAGGTTATCTCAGGTCACAAAGCAGGATTCCCTGCTGTGTGATATCCGCTGTGTAACCTGAGACATTCTCAGGAAAGTTAGGACTTGTCACACTGCTATGAGCCATGCAGTTCCTGGTGTCCCACAATATGGGGGATGCAGTTACTGATATTTCCCCCATATGTTGGGACTACTTCAGCATTTATTTGGGTTTCATTATTTTTGGGAGAGTCTTTCTAAATATTTTTGACATCTTTTTGGGGGATTAGGGGGAATGGGAGACATTTAAACAAATGGAATTTAATTTAAAAAAGTAGAAAGAGGAATGTGCTGGGGTTATTTGTGAAATAAAATATTTATTGGTGCGGTTATTTGTGTCCTTACTGATTTGGTAAGCAATATTGGGTATCTGATTGATGTCTCAGCATTACTAACATCTGGCCTTGCTGTCAGCTGACATTACCCAGCTGGCATCAACTCGAAATATATAGCCGGGGTGAAGCGCCAGGAGTGGTGCATCTATTGGGGAGCCACTCATGGGGCGGCTGCGACCTGCTAATTTTTTTCAAGATTTTAAAATCTTGTAATATTTTAAAGATTACTCAACTTTTCAGATGTTCAAGTGGATGGATGGATAGATAGATGGATGGATGTTAAGTACAGATAGATGGGGGGCGTGCCCAGGATGCAGGGCTGAGCGGACGTGCCGAGTGAGAGCTCCCGCCAGCACCCAGCAAACGCAGGCTTTAGCAGCGGTTATAGGTCGGAGCCGGTCTTCAAAATGGGCCCCAAGAAAAACAAACCGGCGCAGATACCTCCGGTCCCGCCGCCGATCCAGAGGACGGTACTGGAGGCCTTTAAAGCCCGGGAGTCTGTCCGCCCCGGGAGCCGGCGCCATCATCACTGCACCACATGGAGGAGGGGGAGGACTTCACAGCCATGCAGGGAGAGGACGCGATGGCTGCAGAGGTGAGAGGGAGGCATGCTACACCGGACAGAGGTGTGATGAGGGATCCTGTGAGCCCCAATTCAGCGCCACCAGTTCTCTCTGGTCCCCCCTCCCCCCAGTATCATGGCAGATATGAGGCCCTGGTGGTGGACGATCCCGGGCACATGTATGACCCCCAGCCTCAGAGAGAGGACACTCTACGGCAGGGGCGATCCAAGGGGGGCCAGTCCAGGACCCTACAGGACCCCCACAGACCCACATCTAACCATGGGGCCTCCCAGCACCCTCCCTTCCAGAACTACCCTTCAGATACTGGCTACGATGAGCCCTCGGGACATGGGGGTGTTTCGGGGGGCTCTGCCCAGGCGACCCCGAGCGGCTGGGATGACCTCCTTTCCCTCATACCCTCCAAGGAGGACTTTAAGTCTTTAATCAATGAGGTAAAAGAGACGTGCAGGGCAGAAATTGCCACTGTGAGGAAAGACATCCATCTTCTTTCTTGGACTCATTAGAGGAGGAACATGACGTCACCAGAACACATTTAGGAGACATACATGACCTAGTCCTCTCTCAGCAACAGGCCATAGAAGCTTTCCAAAACCATCTGGAAGATCTTGATAACCGGGGACGCCGGTGTAACATCAGAGTCCGAGGGGTCCCGGAGTCGGATGTCCAGGAGTCCCCTAAGGCTATCCTTCAGTCTATTTTTACTACTATTCTGGGGGACCCTGCCTTACCGACGATTAAGATGGACAGAGCTCACCGGGCCCTCAAACCTAAGGGATTGTCCGGCCAACCAAGAGACATCATATGTTGCCTCCATGACTTTGAACTAAAAGAACAGATCATGGCGGCTGCTAGGAATAGTGGCCCCACGCAATTCGCAGGAGGAGAGGTTCATCTATTCCCTGATCTGTCCCTAATTACACTACAAAAGAGGAGGCATCTCAAGCCTCTCACCAAAATCCTCACAGAGCAAAGTATCACGTACAGATGGGGATATCCGTTTGCCCTTATTGCCCGCCGAAACGGCCGCACAGCCATCCTACGCACTCCAGCGGACTCGCTGGCCTTTTGCAGAGAACTGGACATTCCACCTATTGAACTGCCCCACTGGAATATCATTCTTCCAGGCCTACCTCCGATCCCGGTGTGGTCTAAGAGTCTCCCCCAGAGGGCTACACGGAAGAGGGGTGGGGGTCGTGGGCTTCCCTCCTCCCGACGCCCTCGTTGATCTTAGCATTTACACTTGGAGAGTACTTTCTTCTTGGCGATGGAGGGGGGTTGTATGTAACCCGCTCCTCATATATTCTGTTCTTGTTTTTTCCTATAACCCTGCTGGCTCCCATTGGTGCCTATCTTCTGTTTAACATGTTTAACTTGAAATTCTTTTTGTGCGTTTATTTGCTTGCTCACTCAATGCTGATTCTCCTAACTGCTGGGAACTTTCTTATGGAAGGGTCTGGGGCTGTTGGTCCCTCCCCCTTATCTTAATGCCTAATGTAAGGGGGATTTATTCCCCTCTCTCTGAGGCGTCTTTCTTCGCCTAGAGAGGTAGTGCTCTTCTGCCGTCCAAGTTGAGACGGGGTGCCCGCCGGCATCTGCTGAACGGAGCGCATCCCTCCTCTACTACTCCTGGGAGTCGACCTGGGCTGATTTCTCTCCCCACACTCTTTCGTGATGGGGGTCAGCCCTCCGTTGTTTCCCAGCCGGACGATAGTCCGGGAACATTGTGTCCGCAAGGACTGGTTTTTATTCATTTTTTCACCTCTGTTATTCTATTGTATATGCTATTTTGTTTTCTATTGACTCCCCCCTTTCTCTCCCCGTCTCCTCCCATTCCCCTAGGACCAGGGATGCACTTATCAACGGCTCGCCGTACTTCCTGGATTGTCACCCATGGTACGCTTAATAACACTCAACGTGCGGGGTCTCAATTCGCCCCGCAAGCGTAAATTGACTTTACAAGAGTTGAAATCCCTTAAGGCAGACATAGCCTTTTTGCAGGAAACGCACTACGATGCTAGAGGCTCGTTCAGTTTTGCGAGTACTGCCTACCCGTCCAGTTACTCAGCTTTCTCTAAAAATAAGAGGGGGGGTGTGGCCATCCTAATATCAGCCAGTTGTCCGGTTCACATCCAACGTACACATAGCGATCCGGGGGGAAGATTTGTGATTCTGGAGGCTCAGCTGGGAGCGCAGAAATTGATTTTAGCAAATATCTATGCCCCAAACTCTGGACAGGTTCCCTTCTTTAGGAGGATCTTCTCCCTTCTCCGTGATCTCCCTCCGGCTCCCATACTATTGGGTGGGGACTTCAATGCTCCCTTCTCCTGCACACAAGACCGCCACTCGGTCAGGGGACTTCCCCCATCTGAGGGCCTACAGAGGCTCTCTCTAGAATTTAGGAAATTGATTAGGAGGGAGATTTTGTTTGACGCATGGAGGGTGGATCATCCTGGAGAGGATCCTTCTCTTATTACTCAGCCCCCCATCAGACGCACACAAGAATCGACTACTTCTTCGTAAGTAGCGCTTTACTTCATGTAATGGAAAGGTCTGAAATTGGGGCCATAACTTGGTCAGATCACTCTCCTGTGATTCTAGACCTCAAGGAGGTTCGGGCCCCAAGATCCTTCGGACACTGGCGTTTGAATGAGTTTCTGATGAAGGACCCCCTTGCCAGGACCTCATTACATAAACATTTAGAAGAATATTTCCAGTTTAACCAGACGTCGGTTTCATCGACGTCTATACTTTGGGAGGCACATAAAGCGGTGATGAGGGGTCATTGTATTAGAGAGGGAACCAGAATCAAAAGAGATGACGCGGCTCAGCGTCTTACGCTGACCTCCCAGCTGAAGTCCCTAGAGGCTAAATTGGTGGCCGGTCCATCCCTTCCCGTCCTACGTAAAATACTGTGCCTACGTGAAAAATTGTAAGATACCTCAATTAAAAAAGTAGAAAAATTACTCCTATACTCCAAGCAGAGATACTATGAAAGGGGAAATAAGGCCCACTCCTTATTGGCGCGTCGGCTAAAGGAGCGTACCTCTAGGGCTTGTCCTCAGGCTCTCAGAGATACTGATGGTATGATCCACTACAATCCCTCTAATATCTCAAATATTTTTCTCTCCTATTACACGCGTCTATACAATCTGCCAAGTCCCGGAGGAGGGGACGCCTCTCAGAGGAGCAGAGACGTGGAGGCTTATCTAACGAACCTTAATCTCCCTAAGCTCCCAGCGGAAGCTCTAGCGGCTCTAGACCAACCAATCACGGGCGAAGAGGTGGAAGAGACTTTAAAAGACCTGCCCCAAGGTAAATCCCCGGGCCCCGACGGCCTCACATACTTATATTATAAAACCTTTGCCAAAACTCTGCTCCCTCACATGACTTCTCTGTTTAACTCCTTTATGGATGGCACGAGCGTTCCCGCCTCCATGTCACACTCTCACCTCATACTTATTCCTAAGCCTCCTAGGGACCCCATGGACTGCGCCAATTATAGGCCTATTGCACTGTTGAATGCTGACATAAAAATTTATGCCAAGATTTTGGCAAACAGGTTGGCCCCTTGGCTCCCTCAGGTTGTTCACAAAGACCAAGTCGGATTTATACCCTGCCGTCAAGGGGGAGATAACACAAGACGTGTTATAGACTTGATAGATGTGGTCAACCGACGGAGCCAACAGATGCTAGCCTTAAGTCTAGACGCCGAAAAGGCTTTTGACTGCCTGGATTGGTCTTTCATGTTTGCATGTCTTCAATCCTTTGGCCTTCCGGGACGATTTCTCAGTGCAATTAGAGCTCTCTACAGATCCCCTACGGCGTCCATTAAACTTCCCTTTATTACATCTTCCCCCTTCCCTATCTCTAACGGGACAAGGCAGGGATGCCCGCTCTCTCCCCTCCTTTTTGCTTTGTGCATTGAGCCGCTGGCCGCTGACATCCGCAACAACAAAGATATCTCAGGAGTGGCTCTCAGCACGAAGGAATTTAAAATATCCCTTTTTGCTGACGATGTCCTTCTCACCTTGCCGAACCTCCACGTCTCCCTCCCTAATCTGATGTCCTCTTTAAAAATATACAGTTCCCTCTCAGGTTATAAGGTGAATCGGAGTAAGACAGAGGCTCTACCCATCAACATTCCACCTGATGTACTGGACTATCTGACCCTGAATTTTAAATTCAGATAGAAGAAGGACACTATAAAGTACCTGGGGGTCAATATTTCGGCCTCCTTTGGTACTCTTTATAAACATAATTTCCCCCCGCTCTTTAAGGAGTTGAGGGCCCTCCTCTTTAAATGGGCACCGCTGTCCTTGTCTTGGTTGGGTAGGGTGGCCGCGTTGAAAATGACGCTAGTCCCTAAGCTTCTGTACTACTTCGAGACCTTACCAGTGACGGTCCCTCTGGGAGATCTTAGATCTCTCCAGACGGCCATTATGAGATTTGTGTGGAATAATAAGAGACATAGAATAGCCAAGGACATTATGACAACCCACAGATCTCGAGGCGGCCTCTCAGTCCCAGATATAGTGAGGTACTACTGGGCCTCACACCTCCGAAGAATCCCCTCTTGGTCAGCTCTCTGGGCATACAACAAGTGGACGGAAATTGAAAAATTGTGGCTAGCTCCCGTTTATCCCAACTCTTTGTTATGGCCACCTGCCCAGGTGGTTCCACAAGTCCCATTACTAGGTCCCATGCAGGTGACCTGGGAGGTTTGGAAGCATTGTCAAAGGAGATTCGCCCTGTCCTCCCCATTGTCACCAATGATCTCATTTATATATCACCCCCTGCTGCCGGGGGGCAGCCATGGTTCACCCGTGGCTGTCCGCAGGCCTTTTTAGGTTTGCGGACATTGTTGATAAAAGGACTATGGGGATCCAATCCTTTGAGTGCTTGAAAACTATCCCACCTCTAACTAATAGAGCTTTCTATCAGTACCTCCAAATCCGGGACTTTGCCACCTCCCTATATGGCACCTCGGGGGTATCGGTCCCATCAGACTTCGAAAAAATATGCAGGAGGGGAACAAGCACTAGAGGTCTGATTTCAGAGATCTACCAACTCCTCGCTGCCCTAGGCAGTGGAGAGCGGGAGAGCTTCTCATACATGAAGAAATGGGAGGCCCTTTTGGGCAGGCAGATTTCCCCCCAGACCTGGCAATATATTTGGGACAGAGCATCCAAAACCTCCATATGCACGCTCTACAAGGAAAACCAATATAAGCTCATGATGTGCTGGTATCATACCCCCGATTTCCTCCATAAATTAAACCCACTTTTACCTGACACTTGTTGGAGATGCAGCCGAGATGTGGGCGACCTGCTTCATATCTTTTGGTCATGTCCAAGATTAAGGGGATTCTGGAGATCTGTTAGAGATCTTATTATGAAGGTTCTGTTTGTTGACATGGAACCGGATCCACTGGTATACCTTCTTAATGCACACACTGGACGGGTGGGCAAACTGGCATCTAAGCTTCTCTTGCATATTCTTACTTCAGCTAGATGCCTGATCGCCCTCTTTTGGAGGAGATTGGAGCCGCCTTCCCTCAAAGATCTGTTCACTAGGTTGTCAGATATCAGGAGGATGGAATATCTGACGGCCCTGTTGGCAGCCAGAGTAGACCAGTTCAATCAGGTCTGGGCCCCGTGGGATTATTTCGCTGCCCAGGAGGGTATTTAATGTTGAGACAGTTTCCCTGGTCCTGGGAGGTCTTACTCCCTTATCCTTCCCTCCCCTACTCCTCCCTTCTCTCCCCCCCCCCTTCTTTATATCCTTCCCTATCTCCCCCACCTCCCTGCCCGATCCTATATCTACCCCTCTTGGTTTTCTTGGTTGTTATTTGCCTAATTATTACCTATTTGTTACCGTCCATTGTTCAGGGGAGGTGATTATTGTTGGTGACCCTACGCGCCTAGATGTCCCTTTAAGGGAAGTGACCAGATCATACTGGCTCCTGGGACAGGGTGGTTTGCTACCACCAAGGACACAAGAAACACTTGACGATATGGACGCAATACCCCCAGGGGGTCCACCTAAACATACCTTAACCTATGTCACTCGACATCCCTCCCTTATGTTACTGTATTACTGCAATTCACTTGATGGTTTATTTTCTTTCCTGTACTATAAAAAAAAAACAAAAAAAAACAATAAAAACTTATAGTTGAAAAAAAAAAAAAGTACAGATAGATGTATAGATAGATGGAAAAAAAGAGATATACAGATAGATGTCAAACCTCTATATAATGTCCATCCCCCAATATATTGCAAACTCGCACCCTTTATTGCCTTTCATGTTGCACTAAAGGGTGTTTTAGCCCAGTATTTAATTTTAAAAAACTAATAATAGAAAAAAAATTAAATAAGGTGTGGGGTACCCCCTATTATTCTTCTCCATCTAGGGTATAGCAGACAGCTGCAGACTCCAGACCACAGCTGTCAATATGTCTGAGGTTCATGAGCAGGCCAAGAGGCATGGTGACAGCGATCCTGAAGCTGGCTAAGTAATAATGTAGTAAGATAATGTCTGTACCAAAACAGTGGGACACCACTGTTAAACAGTTTAAGCTGTATTTGGCAGTTGTTTTCTAGGTCCTTGCCCTCAGTTTGTGCTCATCCAGTGCTGTCAGGTTCTGTCTGGTGCATCCTGTGAAACACCAGACAGAACCTGACAGCTCCAAACCATGGTGTGAAGCCGGCCTTAGTGTTCATGTTTATTATCTGATAGAGATCTTGATTTTTTTTTATAGTTATTATGTGTCAGTTCTTTAACGAACTGATGATTTTCCTTTTTCCAGTTGGTACATTTTTACAATAAATAATACCTTTATCAAAAATCCTATAAAGTAGTTGATATGTTTGACAGAAAAGTACACCATACCTCATCATACTGATCTTCCATTTCCTCTGCTTCCTGTTCAGGACTGGCCCGCCCTTCCTTTTCCTTGTGGTTCTCCATAGTTGAGCTTGGCTTGCACAGAGCAATAGAGTTAAAGTTCTTTTTTCCTGTTTGGACTTGTGACTGTTTTTGACTGTCTGAAATGTTCCAGTTGAGACTTGAACCATTTCTTAAATATTTAAAGAGCCACTTGGAGTCCTACATTGAAACAAAAGGTGAAATATAAATGCTCAAATTTTGTGCACTATTTTATATTAGAAAGGGCCCCTAAAATTTATTGAACAATAGAAGGAAACTAGGTTGGGTACAACTGTGCAATATTAACCTTAAAGAGGACCTGTCACCAAACCAGGCATGGTGATCTAATTACAGCACTGAATGCAGCATGTCTGCTGTATCCAGGCAAGGGGTCCCCCAACCCTTGAGCACTTGAGCCCCCTGTACCCGGTGATGTCAGAGCAGGAGGCCGGCCGCCCCGCCTCCTGCAGTGTATAAGCGGTGACGTCACCGCAGGGGGCGGGGCATTGTGGCCAGTACCCCACCCCTTGCTCTGTGTTATGCTGCAGGCGAGAGAGACAATGATTGGCATCATGGAGGTGGCGGTGGGCAGATTAAACATGCAGGGGGTGTGAATCTGCCCTTTGGCTCCAGCCACAAGCCACCTCCTATTTGGCTCCTCAATGTAAGTTTTCTAAGTGTATTATCTCGGGGTACAGGGGGGCTCAAGGGCTGGGGGACCCCATGCCTGGATGCAGCAGACATGCTGCATTCAGTGCTGTAATTAGATCACCATGCCTGGTTTGGTGACAGGTCCTCTTTAAATGCATGCCATTTTTATGCTATAATTGTGTATACAGCAGTGGCAAAGCAGAAATCTAAAGAGTTAATCCCCCCAAAATCATGTTATTCACTTAGGCCGGTTTCACACATCCGTGTCACCACGGACGTGTGGAACACGGCCGTTTGGGGGCGGGGAGTGCACACATGTGTCACCGACGTATGACACATGTGTGCAGTCCGTGTACTATCCGTGGGGCCGTGGATAGCACACGGACAGCCTGTCACCCGCATACTCACCTCCCTTCAGCGCTGCTGCTCCTCTCTCTTCCAGTCCGCTGATGGGCTCAGTGAAGTGAATATTCATGAGCCCTAAAGAGTGCCTCCGCAAAAAAACTGACTTGTCGCCGTGTGGAGCACATGGACACGAAACACGCGGAAACACGAATGAGTGAATTTGCCCATAGGGGAACATGTGTCCGTGCCTCTGGCATGTGTCGGCACGTACTGCTTACGTGACGGAGGCACGGATATGTGAATGATGCCTTAGATAGGAGGTAATGTGCTAATCAATGAGGATCTGACTATGTCTCCATGATTTCACTGCAGCCAGTAAGTTACCTGTGGAAAACCTGTTACCTGTAGCTGCGTGTAAAGGTACCATTAGGGTACCTTTACACGCGGCAACTTTTCTAGGAATTTCACTGGCAACTTACTGGTTGCAGTGAAATCATGGACACATTGTTCTATCTTGTTGCTGTGTACAAATGGAACAATGTCTCCATGATTTCACTGCAACCAGTAAGTTGCCAGTGAAATTCCTAGAAAAGTTGCCGTGTGTAAAGGTACCTTTACACGCCGCCACAGAGGGTAGCAACAAGTAGGCACCGCACGTGCACATGCGCGTTTTTACCTGTTGCTAACGGTTGCCGATGCCGCATATACATGCCACCACAACGTGCTCCACAGAAGGTATTTGCGTTCCCCGGAAGTGCCGACGGGTGCCGCGGGTTACCTCCTGTGGAGTACCTTCCCTGGTTTACACGCCGCTACCACAAAGGAATATGGGCGTACATATTGCGCGCCGTAAGTACATAGGCGTGACAGAGTTATGTATTACGTGACGCTCTTACGGTGTTTGGACAATGCAATAGCATCATGATTGGCCAGCCAGCGCAGGAAGGCTGGCTAATACATGACGCCATTGCAATTGTGGACTATGAATGGATAGCTCTTTAAATATGGCGCCCTGTGAAGGGACAACCAATCGTAACGCAGGAGCTTCCACCATTGATCGCTGATGGGGCATGGTATCCATGACGCTGTGGCATGCCCCTGGGAATTCGCTAGGCCACGCAAATACCTTCCTGTGCCCCGATTACATGCCGCCACCATAGGAATTGTTCCTTCCTGTTTTTGCGCACGGCTCAGACACAGGTATCCAAAGGAACTGCAAGACACATGAAGGAAATTCCTGAATTACACTCCGCCACTTCGTGGTGTTTTCATGGCAACAGGCACAATTGTGTCCGATACCGGGCGGTTTCTACCTTCCTGTGGCGGCGTCTAAAGGTACCATTATAGACAATGAATAATGCTGAGGTCGAGCATATGGAGCATCATTATCAGGATTTCAGAGTCCTTATCTCCAGAACCCCTGGGCACACAGTGTGTTTTTATCTCTTTTCTATGCATTTATGAGTGCAATTTTGTCACAAAACTGCAAACAAACCCTTATACCAGCAAAGTCAATGATAATTCTGAAGTTTTGCTCACATTGCTTTTATCCTCCTACATATTTTCTGCTGAAATACATTTGCAGCATGTCAATTCTTGTAGCATTTTTCCATCCCAAAAAACCTTGAAAAGAAAATGAAAAATGCATGCAAAAAGGGCATCAAACACGCAAAAAAAATGCATGCTTTTTTTCTGCCAGGAGATTCAAATTTTGTACAGAAATTTCTGTAATCAAGTGCTCAACATGTGCACATACCCTTAATGGTCCTCGCTGTCAGATGCAAGTGATCAGCAAGTTAACTTGTTATTTTATGACCATGTAACATGTGTTCCTATGCAGTAAATTATATATGTACATCCACCACAATATAATTAAAAATATATGTATAATGAAAAATAAAGAGTTTGCTCTTCTGGAATCAAAAAAAAAAATGACCAACTCCATCTTTCACTTAGCCTTTGGTTACCTTGGTGAGGCAATACAATTTTTGCTTTGGAAATATTTCCTCATAATAAATTTTAGTGTTGATGAAAGTTTAATTTTAAAGTAAAAATATTTTTTTATAGGTATACAAAGTATTTGTGTTCTTAATGTGTACCGTTGTATTTTACATAACATATACTGCCTGTAATGCCTGGGATCCAAAAGTAAATTTGCATTATACAGTGGGGAAAAAAAGTATTTAGTCAGCCACCAATTGTGCAAGTTCTCCCATTTCAGGTACCATTACACGGCACAACGTTGAAACGATGTCGGCAACGATCTTGTGGGCGCGCGGATGTTTTTGAGTTCAACTCAACATCGCTGGTGAGATGTCACACGTCTAGATATCGTGAACAACTCACCAACGATGTTGTGAGCAGGTATCGCTCTCAAGCCCCCAAATAATCCCTGCTCATTGATGTGAATGGGCCAAGTCGTGATATCGTTATCGCAGTGTCAGACACCACGATATACCAGGTTGGCTGATCGTTGATCGTCAGGTTTTAGAACATGTTCTGAAACCTGCGATCAGCGACCCAATGGTTTATCGTTTCAACTTGGCACAGTCACACGCAGCGAGGTCGTAACAATGTCACTGGAGCGCCTCTAAACCCGCGATGTATCAGCGACACTGTTAACGATGTAGTGCCTTGTAACAGTACCATTAAAAATATGAGAGAGGCCTGTCATTGACATCATTGGTAGACCTCAACTATGAGAGACAAAATGAGAAAACAAATCCTGAAATTCACATTGTCTGATTTGAAAAGAAAATGTTTTCAAATTTTGGTCGAAAATAAGTTTGGTCAATTACAAAAGTTCATCTCAATACTTTGTTACATATCTTTTGTTGGCAATGACAGAGGTAAACATTTTCTGTAATGGTGGGTTTACAGGTTGCGATATCGGCGTCCAACTCCGACCAAAAGTCACGTGGTTCGTGCGTTGGACCCGATATCGTCCGTGCGTTGTATGGTGTGAACGTCCAATACGATGCAGGAACGATGGCAAACCGATATCAGGGGTCGAATGAGCGTGCTATTCAACGTCCCGATATCGGATGCCGGTTGGAGCCAGATCGTGCTGTGTGACAGCCCAACTCCGATGTGCAGTACAACGTCCTCCATTGACTCACATGTTAAATGGTCGTTCCTGGGTCGGGGGGCGTAGACATCGTAGGGACGTTGTATCCTGAAATCGGGCTGTGTAAACCTCCGATGCGATTCTTTGAAAACCGGGCACAAAATGCGCGCTCCCGCGCCGTTGGATCCGATATCGGAACGATATCGCAACGTGTAAACCCACCATCAGTCTTCACAAGGTTGGCACACACAGTTGCTGGTATGTTGGCCGATTCCTCCATGCAGATCTCCTCTAGAACAGTGATATTTTGGGGCTATTGCACAATTGGTAGCTGACTAAATACTTTTTTCCCCACTGTACATTTATGAGTACAATATTGTCTATGCTATTACAGTTTGGAGTATAACCCCCTACATAACATATAACAAACTTTTGTCATATGTTGTGTTGCTGCCTTTGATCCGGGTTCACACACAGAGATCGCAACTTTCCCAGCAGATGATGACTGATTAATCAGCTATCATGTGCCTTTAAGGGCCACTTTACACACACCAACCTATCTGTCCAACTTCTGACCAACTCACTGGTTGCAGTGAAATCATGGACACATTGCTCCATTTTGTAGCTGTGTACAAATGGAACAATGTGTCCATGATTTCACTGCAACCAGTAAGTTGGTCAGAAGTTGGACAGATAAGTTGGTGTGTGTAAAGTGGCCATAACATCTATTAAATGCCGGTGTCAAACTCTGACAGAAGCATTTTATGGTGGGTTTACACACACCAACTTTTCTGTCCAACTTCTGACCAACTTGCTGGTTGCAGTGAAATATGGACACATTGCTCCATTTTGTGACTGTGTACAAATGGAACTATGTGTCCATGATTTCACTGCAACCAGCAAGTTGGTCAGAAGTTGGACAGATAAGTTGGTGTGTGTAAACCCACCATAACACTTGCCAGCAGGGAGGCACACCATTTAATGTGCCCATCAGCGCGCCTGTGATGTAATCGCTCGGCGATTTGGGTTGCCAAAACAGCTAGAGTTCCCCGTGCCTTTCATTACAATACTCTGTGAAAGACAGTATTTAGATGATGTTCATAGAATATTGTGATTTTCTCTATTCTCAATTCTGATGAAATGCTATGCATAGCACAAGCAATCAAACAATTGTAGCTTCAAATCCCCTAAGAAGACTATTATATTCAGTAAACAGAAAAAAACAGTTTTTTAAAAATCTGAAAAAAAAGCAACAAAAAAAGCAAAGTTATATTCACCCCTCATTTGCCCCATCGAAAGTAAAACAAACCAAAAACCCCATTTATTTGCTATTGTTTTAATTGTAAAAGTGTTATCTATAAAACTATAAAATAAATTAATATGATCAGTAAAGGTGTAACAAGAAAAAAAAAATCAAAATGCTTGAATATAGTTCCCTTAACCGTCAGGAAGTTAGAAGATAAGTCCACCATATTGGCAAATCAATCCTATAGGAGGTACAGTGCTGTGCAAATTAATGGGTTCAAAGCAAGTTTTTCTTGCAATAATTTTACAATTTCTGATAAGTGTTTCATCAGTTCTTGGTGTTGTTTTCCTTTTTCTTCCACATTTACCTTTTCATTTTGGAGAAAACGATTCAGTTTCATTGTGTGTGCGAATTATTCTTGAAACAATAGATTTTCCAATACCAACGGTGGAAGCGATTTCTCTTAAGGTACCTTCACACACAGCAATATTGCTAGGCAATTTCACTGGCAATTTGCTGGTTGCAGTGAAATCATGGACACATTGTTCTATTTTGTTGCTGTGTTCAAATGGAACAATGTGTCCATGATTTCACTGCAACCAGGAAATTGCCAGTGAAATTACCTAGCAATATTGCTGTGTGTGAAGGTACCTTTACAGTCAGACTTGTTCGTTCATTAACAGTAATAATTCTAGACCTCTTCTGTGGAGTGACATACATTTTTACAGGCGCAAATCACACTGAGAGATAAAGTACACTACTCCTCACAGAAACAAGCTCTCAACTGAAGCTGAGGGAGCAGCTAGCTGTTATTTTCTGACTAAAACCAGTCACACCACATTTTGTTACTCAAGGTTGTACACTCACACCTGTTCAAAGCAGTTAAAACTGGTTTGAATCACTGACTGGTAACCCCAACTTACGATTTTACTTACAAAAATGCTTCATCCCAATTAATTTGCACAGCACTGTATATAAGACATGGAACCACGGGTGGAAAAGATTACTTTAATGGACTATACAGTTGCACTAAGCTGGATGGAAGTGAATCAAGTAAAGTTATTGGAGGCAGGAACAAGTGAGGTGGAAGAGGTAAAGAGACAATGTGTGGAGATACTCTATGTAACAAAAGAAACATACGAAAAGTTGTGTGCCCGCTATTTGCTGTATATAGTTGCCTTCATGTGGTTGTGCAGTAAAATAATGTTTTAAAAGAACTGGTGGTCTCCCTTAATAACTTGGTTAGCATCTGGTCCTAGCCAGGTAAACTATTGGCAACAAGCAGCCTACAAGGTGTATTGTCTCCTTAACACGTACACAAGAAGTCAGTGGCGCACCCAGAAATTTCCCAAGGTAGGGGTCCAAGAAACACACACCGGCCCTGAAAGGGGGGTGTCACCCCCCAGCGGGGTTCTGAGGGGCAAAGCCCCCAGTGGGGGGGTTTGGGGGAGTGAAGCCCCCTAAAGGCAGCCTCCTTTGTGGGCCCTTAGGTGCTGTGTAATTGTTCCTGTCTCCTGACATAGGGGCCCAGCTCCTTGTGTACTGCACCACTTCTCAGGGCCGTCCAAAGGGGGGGTCCAGACACGTAGGTCCCCCCCCTTGGGTGCGCCTATGCAAGAAGTATAGCCCTCGTCAATAGCTACTGCCCCGCACCACAGATATTTTATTATCTGCTATGCCATTACTTCGATATATTTAGTTCCATTTTACTTCTACTGCACTTTAGTATATTCATTAAATGACTTTATGCTTTATTTTTATATTTTCTAACATTTCTGTTTAGCTTTTAAATATAATGGTTAAATCAATCTAATTTTTAAACTTGGCAACGAAATAAAGATGTGACAAATTATACTCTAATTAAGATTACTCTGTGCATAGTTCAAGAGCAATCCTCAATAAATCGAAAAACGATTTGAAAGGCTTAATGAAAAGGAAATATGAATAACATTTAAGGCTTCCCCATTGTGACTATTAAATGGAGAAACATATCCCTGAAAGCCAATATATCATCATAATATGTGAACAGAGGAAAGTAATATGAGACATCAAAGTCTCAAAAATGTAAAAAGATTGCAATATAAAGAAGCATAATGATCTATTTCACGTCCTTCAAAAAAGGAAGATGCTTGCGTGGCGCCGGACACCCATTGCCGAGTGTGGAACCTCAAACACAGTCTTCTAGCTGTGTGTCTGTGTTACTGTTTGGGTTCAGCATTCAAATAACACTTGTTGAAAGTCAGTCTGTCTTCTTTTTTTCCCGGACAGCAGGGCTACGGGGTTTGAAAAGGAAGCAACATTTACACTACACAGCCAGTATGATTTGCAGGAAACAGCAGACATTCTGCTACCAATTCAGACTTGGGCACAGTTGGTGGCTGGCATGTATATCAGTCTGACTGCAACCAATTAAGTGTAGAATGGTGGCCAAAAAAGGTGAAAAAGCCTTAGCTTCAATATCATCATAAGAATCGTTGGCTCGAGTTTGGAAATAAGTATGAAAAGTGGATATAGAAGATTGGAAAATAGTTATTAGGAGGGTTGGGACGAAAGTTAATAAACTTAACTCTAATGGTATGTTGCGGCAAGAAAATGCTCGGCGTGCGACGCAACAATAGGTAAACAGCAGGAAAAAGGTAAAAGGGAGGCCCTTGTGATAGAGAGAGGGAAAAGCAATCACCACTAAACACTCACCTTAGTCTAAGCCCTGAGGTCAATATCAACCGTAGACGGACCCTTCCCCCTATGCACAATCACATGCCTAGGTCCTGGCTGAACATGGGCTAGTCCTAGCTGGTGAGCGGGCAGAAAGACCCTAGTCTTACTACTTCAATAAGACAACATAGGGAAAGAGACAAACAAGTGGCACAAAACACAAACAAAGGAACTCCACAGCTTTTCCAGAAAGGGATTTCACGGCATCTGCTGGAAAAAACTCCACAGCTTCAATGGGGACTAAATCACCAGAGTGGTCAGCAGACCGGCATAGGAAAAATCTAGGAGTGAGTTTAAATAGAGGAAGAGAGAGGTCATAAGGGTAACAGCTGAGATTTAAAACTACAAGGATACCCAACAGGATAAGAAAGGTGTTAATAACATAAGATCCAAAGGAACATGATTTCAACAATTTCCCCCGAATACTTGCTTGCTTCAAAAGATAGCACCTCCATTTATAACACTGAATAACAGGAGAACACTACAGAAGTTTTTGTGCAAAAAATCTATTCAAAACATTTATTTCAATATAACAAATTCAAGTGAATTCATTTTAAAAACAGAGTACAAAAGTTCAGACACAAGGGGATTACATGAAAGAGAAACGAACAATACATAAATGGGTCATAATAGATGATGAACCATGAAGGGCAGTAAAGACGTGCACTGTTGTAGGTGTTACAGAATGGAGCATATGACTCATTTATATAACGTGTGTAAAATAAAACATAGCAATATAAAACAAAAGTACACAGTATATTGGAACAGGACCCTCAGTTTACGCAGAACATTATGTTCAGTGATGGGGCAAACATTTTTGTGAATGGTGAAGTTAACAAACAGAACCACCACTATTGGTCTGACACTAACCCACAATGGATAGATCCCTCCAAGACTGTTGGAAAATAAAAATTGATGGTATGGTGTTGTATATGGGGTACAAAGATAGCGGGGCCATTCTTCATCAAGGGAAACCTCAATGCCACTGGATATCTGAAATTGTTACATGATGATGTGTTGCCCTCTTTATGCACTGAAGATGGCACATTCCCTGAGTTTTTCCAACAAGATAGTGCACCACCACATTATGGGTGTCAGGTATGAGCATTCCTACATGAACAGTTATCTGAAAAGTGGATTGGTCATTGTGGGCCAGTTGAATGGCCACCAAGGTCTCCCGATCTGACCCCCTTAGACTTTTATCTTTGGGGTCATCTGAAGGCAATTGTCTATGCTGTGAAGATACGAGATGTGCAGCATCTGAAATAACGGATATTGGAAGCCTGTGCTAGCATTTCTTCTGCGGTGTTGCTATCAGTGTGTCAAGAGTGGGAGAAGAGGGTTGTATTAACAATCCAACACAATGGGCAGCACTTTAAACACATTTTATAAGTGGTCATAAACTTGTAAATAACTCATGAAAGACTAAAGTTACATTAAAACCAAGCACACCATTGTTTTTCTTATGAAATTCTCAATATGTTTCATGTTTCACATGACCCTCTTGATATTGAAAAAAATAAAGTTGGATCCAAAATGGCCGACTTCAAAATGGCCACCATGGTCACCACCCATCTGGAAAAGTTTTCCCCTCCCATTCACTAATGTGCCATAGACATGAAGTTGATATCACCAACCGTTCCCATTTTATTTAGGTGTATCCATATAAATGGCCCACCCTGTAGTGTTCAAGCAGGACAACAAATCAAACCATACAGTGACATTGGTGAAGAAATGGTTAAATGATAGTGAAGTAAAGGTGCTAGATTGGCCTTCACAATTCCCAGACCTCAATACAATCGAACACTTGTTCGAGTTGAAGGAAAAGCCTGTATACATCCTGAAGTAAGTCGATCAGTATGTACCAACATTGGGAACATGTAGACTTGGGATCAGATTTCTGTCGACACATGCTTGATTCTGATCCAGAGCATGCTCTGAAGGATTCAGGCAGTGTTAGAAGCCAAAGATGGATTCACAAAATACTAACAAAATAATACAAATTTAAATTTAGGTTTTTAGGAGCAAAACAGAAACAATGCAGTTCCATTGAAAAGAATCTGCATAACTAATCATATGCTAAATAGTTGCAAGTCATATTTATGTAAGAGATAGCCAAAATGATTGTCTATAAAACAAAGGTACTCTCGTGCTCAAAGATGTACTGCATGGTGAGATATGAAGCCAGAATGTTCAAAACTTTGTTACCCTTGAACTCACAGTATAGTGTGAGCCCACAAATAGTTTCATTATACACAGTATGAGTCCCCAAATAGTCTCCTGATATATAGTATGAGCCCCTACATAGCACCCTATATAGTATGATCCCTCACATAACCCATTATACACAGTATGTGCCCATACAGTCCCTATATACAGTGACAAACCCCACATAACCTTCCTGAATACAGTATGAGCCCCAACATAGCCCTTTTACATACAGCCAAAGATCTTGCACACATCTCACACAAAATAAACAACTCATCACATATTTAACCTTCTCTCATTCCCTGTTGCACTGACTCCACACAGCAGACACAATTAAAGGGATCCTGTCACCCCCAAAACACCTTTAAACCTATTAAAACCTGTCCCTAGAGCATATTAACACTTTCCCTACACTCCTTTTAGCTCCTATATGCACATAATCAAAGTGTATAAAAACGTTTTATAAGTACCTCATTACTGATGATAATGAGTGACTATGCTATTCATAGTCACTCATCCAGGCTGCCCCTCTTCTTCATATCACGCCTGAATAGGCGTGATCTACATCACAGATTCAAATTGCAGCCTCCCTGCGCGCCTCCCCGCTGTGTCCTGTGTCTGCCGGGCTTCAGCGTGGGGCTGTATGACGCGATCCGCGTCATTTCCGGCGCCGGGTGACGTACTACAGCCGCGCCGCGCTGTCAGCTTCAAAATGCGCACTGCGCATGCGCATGCACAGTGCGGGACTTGAAGCTAACAGCGGCGTGGATGTAAAAACGTCACCCGGCGCCGGAAATGACTCGGATCGCGTCATACAGCCCCACGCTGAAGCCCGGGAGACACAGGACACAGCGGGGAGGCGCGCAGGGAGGCTGCAATTTGAATCTATCATGAAGATCACGCCTATTGAGGCGTGATAGTATGAAGAGGGGCAGCCTGGATGAGTGACTATGAATAGCATAGTCACTCATTATCATCAGTAATGAGGTACTTATAAAACGTTTTTATACACTTTGATTATGTGCATATAGGAGCTAAAAGGAGTGTAGGGAAAGTGTTAATATGCTCTAGGGACAGGTTTTAATAGGTTTAAAGTGTTTTGGGGGTGACAGGATCCCTTTAAGTCACACAATGATAAGTGGAAGAAGGAGCTGGCAGCTCTGCCCTCCTCCAATATGTTCACTGCTATCTGTATCCTGAGAATAGCAGTGAGATCGGGACACATGTGTCGGAGGGCATGGTTCCCATGGGTCAGACTTGAAGAGCCAGAGTGACAGATGTAGCACACAAGCCGCATATTGCCCAGGCCTGGTCTATACTATATCTAAATATTTCCTACCAGTTTGCTGCTATAGAGCTTTTGTAACTCCTTCTCATGATTAGCTTTTTGGAGGGGCAGCAGTGCCGGGCAGCTGTAGTACTCATGGGCAAGGTGCCATTCCAACCTCCAGTGCCAGTCCCCGTCTGCTTCTGCAACACACAGGGGTGGTACACTGCTGTAGTTCTCACACAAACAGAAACACATGGAAACACACCAGGGCTGTTCCGTATTAACATTGCTTGACTTTTACTTAAGCTTTCTCACACATTGCAGGCACAGATCATTCCCATTAGTGGGGTCACAGTTCTGGTATTTACATTTATAGTCACATTCAAATATTTAGCAGACTGCTTCCCTGGCACTTGGGTCTCTGAAGAGATTGTCAAGCCTTTTATTCTTCTTGATAACTTGATGAAGCCGTTGCAAAATCAAATAGTTTATACAGTCTACTCCATCCCACCCACAGGGATTTAGTGCAGCTACATTATTGGAGTAACTGGACAGACAACACTCCTCCGCAGATTGCACAGTTCTGCTTCTCAGAGCCTTTCAGCCTTCGGTCCAAGGGGCAGGAACCATTAAGTGAAGTCAGGAGAAGGAAGACACTACTTGGAATGCTTCCAATGGCCTCACGCCTAATGCACGTAGCATTCTGGCAGTCACAGCCGAGTTCCTCTTAACTTCTCCTGAGGTGACCCAGGGGTCCAGTCAAATTATTTCTTTAGCTCCTCTCTACGACTGTCACAGACACAGCACTCATTACACATACCATTTTGCACCTTGGGTAATCTCCTGCTCAGACATTTTTGCAGGTACCGTATATACTAGCGTATAAGCCGAGTTTTTCAGCCCAAAAATTGAGCTGAAAAGTCCCCCCCTCGGCTTATACGCGAGTCATATACAGCCCTAGTGGTAGTATACAGCCGCCCGCCCGCCACCCCCATCAGTATACAGGCCCCCCCATCAGTATCTAGGGCCCCCCCTTGTTCCACAAAACCTGCAAAGTAAAATCATTATACTTATCACTGTCCTGTCGCCGCCGTCCCCGCCGCTGCCATCGCGCTCCTCCGTCTTCTTCCGGCTTCCTGTGGTCGGCGCAGGCAATGACGTCATTGCCTGCGCCAACCACAGGAAGTCGGAAGACGCTGGATGAAGACGGAGGAGCGCGATGGCAGCGGCGGGGACAGCGGCAACAGGACAGTGATAAGTATAATGATTTTACTTTGCAGGTTTTGCGGAGCAGGGGGGGGCCCTGGATACTGATGGGGGGGCCTGTATACTGATGGGGGTGGCAGGCGGGCTGCTGTATACTACCACTGGGGCTGTATATACCTCTGGGGCTGCTGTATACTACCACTGGGGCTGCTGTATACTACCACTGGGGCTGTATATACCTCTGGAGCTGCTGTATACTACCACTAGGGCTGCTGCATACTACCACTGGTGCTGCTGTATACTACCACTGGGGCTGCTGTATACTACCACTGGGGCTGCTGCTGTATATACCACTGGGGAGGCTGCTGTAACACTGCTGGGGCCTGTATATACCACTGGGGAGGCTGCTGTATACCACACTGCTGGGGGCTGTATACTACCACTGGGGAGGCCTGTATACCACTGGGGGGGCCTGTATACCACACTGCTGGGGGCTGTATACCTTGTGCTGGGGTCCACCCTCGACTTATACACGAGTCAATAGGTTTTCCCAGATTTTGGGGGCAAAAGTAGGGGGGTCGGCTTATACATGGGTCGGCTTATACACGAGTATATACGGGTAGTTAATATTAACTAGTCCCCTCCATTAAGGAGTGTGCAAACTAGCTAATTCTTGTAAACTCTAGCTAACCCGAAGTTGTCAAAAGTCCTGGATAACCCCTTTAATATTATGGAATATATTTTTGTTGTTGTCATTGTCCTTGAAATCCTTCTATGCAGCTCCCCTTTTGTAACATATTTTACCTCCTAAAGAGGATGAAAATTTTCCAAGAATGATTTTTTTTATCTGTAAAGGAAATAAATTAGGGAATCAGATTTTTTTTGTAAATTGAAACATTAATATTTCTCTTTTAAACAAATGCAGTCTGGCTGATGCCATGTAGAAAAAATAATTATGTAATTTATTGTGATTCTGTAAATTATTTTATGCAAAAATTAATATATTTAAATATTTGAATATGAAACCTCATATAATGAATCCATAAAAGTATTAAAAGTAATATGAGTACAACTCTACTTTTGTTAACATTTAAGCTGCTGATTCAAGTTTCCTTATTTTAATTTCTAGAGATCACTAACCCTTTTTATTATTTAATTATCTTAAAGGGAAACTGTCAGGTTGTTCTACCCCCCTGGTCTATCACTACCTGTCCCTGCACTTGCTAGCTGATCCCTAACCATCCCTGTCTCACCTAAAAGTGCCTTATAAAGATTGAGAAAAATGAGTTATAAACTTACATAGAGTCTGAATCTGGAGACTGGAAAGGCAGGGTCTGGGGCTCCATTCTCCACGCATTCAGCATGCCCCAGATCTCGCCTTTCCAGTCTGCAGATTCGGACTCTATGTATGTTTATAACTCATTTTTCTCAATTTTTATAGGGCACTTTTTGGTGAGACAGGGATGGTTAGGGATCTGCTAGCAAGGTGCAGGGACAGGTAGTGGTAGACCAGGAGGGTAGAATGACCTGACAGGTTTCCTTTAACCCCTTAGTGACGAAGCCAATTTCCACCTTAATGACCAGACTGTTTTTTGTAATTCTGACCAGTGTCCCTTTATGAGGTAATATCTCTGGAACGCTTCAACGGATCCTAGCGATTCTGAGATTGTTTTTTCGTGACATATTGGGCTTCATGTTATTGGTAAATTTAGGTCAATAATTTTTGTGTTTATTTGTGAAAATATAAAAAAAATTGGCAAAAATTTTGAAAATTTGACAATTTTCAAATTTGTAATTTTTATTCTGTTGAACCGGAGCGTTATGTGACACAAAATAGTTAATAAATAACTATAACTTTCGAGCCCTGCGGTGCGCCCAAACAGTGGTTTATGACTACATATGAGGTATCGGTGTACTCAGGAGAAATTGGCCAACAAATTTTAGGATGCGTTTTATCCTGTTGCCCATGTGAAAATGAAAAAAATCGAGGACAAAAGAAAATTTTTGTGAAAAAAAAGTACTTTTTCATTTTTACGGATCAATTTGTAAAGCACCTGAGGGTTCAAAGTGCTCACTATGCATCTAGATAAGTTCATTGGGGGGTCTAGTTTCCAAAATGGGGTCACTTGTGGGGGAGCTCCAATGTTTAGGCACACAGGGGCTCTCCGTATGCAACATGGTGTCCGCTAACAATTTGAATGGAAAATTAGCTCCAATTGCTAGCAGACACCATGTTGCGTATGGAGAGCCCCTGTGTGCCTAAACATTGGAGCTCCCCCATAAGTGACCCCATTTTGAAAACTAGACCCCCAAGGAACTTATCTAGATGGGTGGTGAGCACTTTGAACCCCCAGGTGCTTCACAAATGAATCCGTAAAAATGAAAAAAGAAAATTTTTGTGGAAAAGAAAGTACCGTATATACTCGTGTATAAGCCAACCCGTGTATAAGCCGACCCCCCTACTTTTGCCCCCAAAACCTGGGAAAATCTATTGACTCGCGTATAAGCCGAGGGTGGACCCCAGCACAGGTATACAGCCCCCAGCAGTGGTATACAGGCCCCAGCAGTATGATATACAGCAGCCCCCAGTGGTATATACAGCAGCCCCCAGTGGTATATACAGCAGCCCTAGTGGTATTGCACTCCCTATATACAGCAGCCCCAGTGGTATTGCAGCCCCAGTAGTGTATACAGCAGTCCCTATATACAGCAGCCCCAGTGGTATTGCAGCCCCAGTAGTGTATACAGCAGTCCCTATATACAGCAGCCCCAGTGGTATTGCAGCCCCAGTGGTGTATACAGCAGCCCCTATATACAGCAGCCCCAGTGGTATTGCAGCCCCAGTGGTGTATACAGCCCCTATATACAGCAGCCCCAGTGGTATTGCAGCCCCAGTGGTGTATACAGCCCCTATATACAGCAGCCCCAGTGGTATTGCAGCCCCAGTGGTGTATACAGCCCCTATATACAGCAGCCCCAGTGGTATTGCAGCCCCAGTGGTGTATACAGCAGCCCCTATATACAGCAGCCCCAGTGGTATTGCAGCCCCAGTGGTGTATACAGCAGCCCCTATATACAGCAGCCCCAGTGGTATTGCAGCCCCAGTAGTGTATACAGCAGCCCCTATATACAGCAGCCCCAGTGGTATTGCAGCCCCAGTGGTGTATACAGCAGCCCCTATATACAGCAGCCCCAGTGGTATTGCAGCCCCAGTGGTGTATACAGCCCCTATATACAGCAGCCCCAGTGGTATTGCAGCCCCAGTGGTGTATACAGCCCCTATATACAGCAGCCCCAGTGGTATTGCAGCCCCAGTGGTGTATACAGCCCCTATATACAGCAGCCCCAGTGGTATTGCAGCCCCAGTGGTGTATACAGCCCCTATATACAGCAGCCCCAGTGGTATTGCAGCCCCAGTGGTGTATACAGCCCCTATATACAGCAGCCCCAGTGGTATTGCAGCCCCAGTGGTATTGCAGCCCCACACAAATGCTGGCACACGTCCCCTCCTGTTGTAAGGCCCCCCCCCTGCTGATTACTTACCATCCCTGGTCTTCAGCAGCACCCCGGCGCCGGTCCTCTGTGCTCCGGTCCTCCGCGATCCCGTCCTCTGTGCTCCGCTCCACGGCTGCATCCGGGTTCCCCGCGCGTCGCAGAAGCAATGACGTCATCGCGTCGGCGACGCGCGGGGAACCCGGATGCAGCCGTGGAGCGGAGCACAGAGGACGGGATCGCGGAGGACCGGAGCACAGAGGACCGGCGCCGGGGTGCTGCTGAAGACCAGGGATGGTAAGTATTCAGCAGGGGGGGCCTTACAACAGGGGGGACGTGTGCCAGCATTTGTGGGGCATTATCTACCTATATGCACTGCTCCCCCTGGCGCTGATTGACAGGGGGATGCAGTGCATATGTAATGAGCGGCCCCACGTGACGGGCCCGCTCATACAGCAGCTCCCCCCGCCTCCTCCTGCCTCCCCAGCACCCGGACAGAGCCCCCACCCCACTCACCCCGTATAGTGACTCGTGTATAAGCCGAGGGGGGGACTTTTCAGCCCAATTTTTGGGCTGAAAAACTCGGCTTATACACGAGTATATACGGTACTTTTTCATTTTTATGGATCCATTTGTGAAGTACCTGAGGGTTCAAAGTGCTCACTATGCATCTATATAAATTCCTTGGGGTGTCTAGTTTCCAAAATGGGGTCACTTGTGGGGGAGCTCCAATGTTTAGGCACACAGGGGCTCTCAGTATGCAACATGGTGTCCGCTAACAATTTGAATGGAAAATTAGCTCCAATTGCTAGCGGACACCATGTTGCGTATGGAGAGCCCCTGTGTGCCTAAACATTGGAGCTCCCCCATAAGTGACCCCATTTTGAAAACTAGACCCCCCAAGGAACTTATCTAGATGGGTGGTGAGCACTTTGAACCCCCAAGTGCTTCACAAATGAATCCGTAAAAATGAAAAAAGAAAATTTTTGTGGAAAAGAAAGTACTTTTTCATTTTTATGGATCCATTTGTGAAGTACCTGAGGGTTCAAAGTGCTCACTATGCATCTATATAAATTCCTTGGGGTGTCTAGTTTCCAAAATGGGGTCACTTGTGGGGGAGCTCCAATGTTTAGGCACACAGGGGCTCTCAGTATGCAACATGGTGTCCGCTAACAATTTGAATGGAAAATTAGCTCCAATTGCTAGCGGACACCATGTTGCGTATGGAGAGCCCCTGTGTGCCTAAACATTGGAGCTCCCCCACAAGTGACCCCATTTTGAAAACTAGACCCCCCAAGGAACTTATCTAGATGGGTGGTGAGCACTTTGAACCCCCAGGTGCTTCACAAATGAATCCGTAAAAATGAAAAAAGAAAATTTTTGTGGAAAAGAAAGTACTTTTTCATTTTTATGGATCCATTTGTGAAGTACCTGAGGGTTCAAAGTGCTCACTATGCATCTATATAAATTCCTTGGGGTGTCTAGTTTCCAAAATGGGGTCACTTGTGGGGGAGTTCTAATGTTTAGGCACACAGGGGCTCGCCATACACGACATGGTATCCACTTACAATTCCAATTGCTAGTGGACACCATGTCATGTATGGAGAGCTCCTATGTGCCTAAATATTGGAGCTCCCCACAAGTGACCTCATTTTGGAAACTAGACACCCCAAGGAACGTATTTAGATGAGCACTTTGATCCCCAGGTGCTTCACAAACTGATCCGTAAAAATGAAAAAGTACTTTTTTTCACAAAAATCTTCTTTTTTTCCTTTTTACAGACTAATTTGTGAAGCACTTGGGGGTTGAAAGTGCTCACTATGCATCTAGATTTTTTCCTTGGGGGGTCTAGTTTCCAAAATGGGGTCACTTGTTGGGGAGCTCCAATGTTTAGGCACACAGGGGCTCTCCATATGCGACATGGTGTCCGCTAACAAATTGAATGGAAAATTAGCTCTAATAGTTAGCGGACACCATGTCGCATATGGGGAGCCCCTATGTGCCTAAACATTGGAGCTCCCGCACAAGTCACCCCATTTTGGAAACTAGACACCTCAAGGATTCTATCTAGGGGTATAGTGAGCATTTGGAATCTACAGCTACTTCACAGAATTTGATAATGTCATTATGAACATTTTCTTTTTTTCACACAATTTCTCACTTTTAGGGCCCTTTCACATCAGCGTTTTTTGAAATTTGCGGCAGATGCGGTGAAAAAACCGCATCTGCCGCAATTACCGCATACCGGCTGCACTTGCGGCGCGGTTGCGGTAAACGCCATGCAAAGTATAGGCGTACTTGCGGCAGGTGCGGCAAGTGCGGTTTTGCACTTGCGGCAGGTGCGGCCGCGAAAAAACCGAGGCTGACCGCGGTTTTTTTTCGCGGCCGCACCTGCCGCAAGTTTAAAACCGCACTTGTCGCAAGTACGCCTATACTTTGCATGGCGTTTACCGCAACCGCGCCGCAAGTGCAGCCGGTATGCGGTAATTGCGGCAGATGCGGTTTTTTAACCGCATCTGCCGCAAATTTCAAAAAACGCTGATGTGAAAGGGCCCTTAGAGCATGTGCACAAGATACGGACACACCGTGTCCTGGTTGTCTCCTCCCCTGCATTTTTTTTAGTATTACTTTATTAAATTTAAAAAAAAAATGACGTAGAGCTTCGCCATATTTTTGGTCCAGCCAGGTACAACAGGCAGCTACGGGCTGCCACGAACCCCTTCTGCCTAGTTTTACCTAGCTGGAAACCAAAAATATAGGGAAGCTCCTTTTTTTTTTATATTTCATGAAATAATTTTTTTAAAAAAATGGCGTGGGCTTCGCCATATTTTTGGGCCAGCCAGGTACAACTAGGCAGCTGGGGGCTGGAATCCTCAGCGTAGGGAGGCCCAAGCTTTCTGGGCCCCCCCCCGCTGCGAATTGCAGCCCGCAGCCGCCCCAGAAAATGGCGCATTCATAGAAGCGCCATTTTCTGGCGCTGTATCCAGCTCTTCCAGCTGCCGTGTAGCGGTGGCAGACTGGGTAATAAGGGGTTAATGCCAGCTTTTTGGCAGCTGGCACTAAGCCCGAGATTCATAACGTCTGGCCAATATTAGACCGGACCATTAGGAATCTCTAATAGATTGTAAAGAAAACACAACACAGAGAAAAATATTTTTATTGGAAAAAAAAACACAAACACATATTTAGACCCCATCTTTATTACAGTGAAGTCCGACGTAGTCCAGTGGGATGGTCCGACGTAGTCCATTGGGAAGGTCCGACGTAGTCCAGTGGGAGGTCCCGCGACGATTCTCATTCAGATGATGATCTGAAGTTAACCCCTTGTGTGGTCACAAGGAGTTAACTGCAGGTCATCATCCCTGTGTGGTCACAAGGGGTTAACTGCAGATCCGGTAACCCCTTGTGACCACACAGGGATGATGACCTGCAGTTAACCCATTGTGACCACACAAGGGGTTAACTGCAGGTCATCATCCCTGTGTGGTCACAAGGGGTTACCTGCAGATCCAGTAACCCCTTGTGACCACACAGGGATGATGACCTGCAGTTAACCCCTTGTGACCGCACAAGGGGTTAACTGCAGGTCATCATCCCTGTGTGGTCACAAGGGGTTAACTGCAGATCCAGTAACCCCTTGTGACCACACAGGGATGATGACCTGCAGTTAACCCCTTGTGACCACACAAGGGGTTAACTGCAGGTCATCATCCCTGTGTGGTAACAAGGGGTTAACTGCAGATCCAGTAACCCCCTGTGATCACACAGGGATAATGATCTGCAGCTAACCCCTTGTGACCACACAGGGGGTTAACTGCAGAAGACCCCTGTGTGGACGTTGATGGGTTAACTCTGCCTCTGTTCCGGCGCACGCAGAGCAGCGGCGCCGGGACAGAGGCAGAGAGAAGACGGCCGGCGACGCTGCAGGACGGGTAAGTATGAGAGGAGCAGGTAAGGGGGCCCGGGGGGGGAGCGGAGCGAACCGGGGGGGCTGCAGATCGGAGGAGGGGGTCGGGGATCGAGGGGACAGCATGGGGAAGACCTGGGGAAGGAGGGGGGGCTCTGATGACCGGAGGGGAGCCGCGCAGGGAGGAGGGGGAGCTGGGGACTCAGGGAGCCGCGCAGGGAAGAGGGGGAGCTGGGGAGCCGCGCAGGGAGCAGGGGGAGGTCAGGGGTGAGGGGGAATGGCATTGGGGGGCCACTGAGGGGACCAGTGGCCCCCCAGGAATGGCGGCATCTCTATGCGATCTGACAGATCGCATAGAGATGCAGCGGAGGCGGCGGGTTTGGCGCCGGCCGCCGCCATTTTCAGATGGTTAGGGGGTGGGGTGGGGGGGGGGATGATGATCCCCAGTACTGGGGGTCTTGGTGGGCTAGGGGGTTAATGCTTTCACTTTGATCCGACATGTGTTTTCATGTCGGATCAAAGTGAAAGCATTTTTCCCGGCACTTTCACTTTGTGCAATGTGATGATCGGTAAACGGTGTTTACCGGTCATCACATTACAGGTGCCGGTAAAAAACTAGCTAATTACTAATCTCTAGAGTCTCAGCTACAATCGGTACGCTGACACCCTAGAGATTTTTGCTACAGGGGCTGCGCTACAGGGCTTTTTCTAGCCATACGTCTACAGACGTATGGCTGGGCTTTAGTACCCTTTTTTTTAGACGTCTGTAGACGTTAGGCTGTCGTCTACGGGTTAAACACACAACATCTGTATGTAGTATGCAATATATTTTCTCTTTTTAAAAGTACCGTATATAGCCTATACTTTTAAATTAGATGAGAACAATGTCTTCCTCTGAATGAGGTTGGCCCATCAAAAAAGGACAGTGCCATGCAGGCTTAAAAGAATAAGAGCTGTCAACACTGAGATGAGATCTGAAAGTGTATGTAATGATACATAAATCTGAAGCTACTGTGTAGAGCAGGGGTGGGGAACCTCAGACCCCAGGGTCGAATGTGGCCATCGATGACTTTTATGCGGCCCCTGGGCAGATTCCTGGGGACCGCAGTGCTCAGGCTGGCAGACGCATTTTGCCAACTGTCTGCCCTTTAAATCCAGCTCTCCAGTGATCTCAATGTCCCAGCCTTAGCCTCCCCAGTGAGGTATATGCTCCCAGTCTCTTCTGTGATGTCTAGGACTCTAGCAAACCTGAAAAAACAGTTGAGAAGCAACATGATCAATATCACTTTACATCACAGCCACACCAGAGAGAGGCAGCTCCACCCACTCCAGTAGGGGTGAGTTAACTGTTTAACCAAATATAGCGGGTAATTTTCAAGTTGATAAGTTTGTACAGTCCCCAAAGGATCATAGAAATTTCCAAATGGCCCTCGGCAGAAAAATGGTTCCCTACCCCTGGTATAGAAATACAGTTGAGCTGTGTTATGTATCATTGCAAACACTTCCATATCTCATCTCATAATGCTGGTAGTGTGAGAGGAGAGTGACAGCAGACAGTACTGTGGCATGACATCTGTGAGATGAAATTAAAGTGTAAATGTCATTTTATTGAAAAATAAAGAATACTACACTGGTTGTTAATGATGGTGCTAATGATAGCAGCTTTTTGTGCCATATGACTTATTTTCTCACATCTTTCTGTGCTTTCTTTTTAAAACTGCATTTTTGACTGTGTGGGCATGACCAACATCTTCCAGCACTGTGTGTGTATTTCCACAGCTTCTGATAGCAGGCTGATAGTGAGCAGTGCAATGCGTGTGTATTTCCACAGCTTCTGAGAGTAGGCTGATAGCAAGCAGTGTGACAACAGAGAAGAGGTTAACAGAGATCCTGACGCTGTGTGGAGCCAGATGACAGATCAGAAGCTTGGAAAAAGAGGAGTTTACACTGATCCTGTCATTTTGACATTGCCTAGCAACTGTGCTGTACGTTGAAGTAATCTGATACATTGTTTCCTCACCTGCTGCAGGCAGGAGTGTAATCCATGCCCCCTTTCCCTTATATGGTTTGTGAGGTAGCGTACGCCTAAGGGCTCGCTTGGCAGCGTAGAATGACACCAAAACATCTTTTTAACTGTTAAAACATTTAAGGAGCAGTTTATTATCACTCATAACTGCTCATCACATATAAAATACATAATACACTCACATAACACCATAATCAACATAACATTAATACAACAGTACATTACATTGCACATATACCCTTTTAAAAAGGCTGATATACCCGGGAGCATTGATTACAGCTCCATGGAACACCATGAGCACCAATCATAGCTCCCTATGCCGTTTATGGCCGCCTAGCCTTTTATAAACATAATACCTAACATTTTATCCTATACTTGTCAACGGGACCTTTATAACCTTATAGTCGGTCCCAAGGGTGGTAACTGCCCACATGACACTATATACACAGGACTGTCTGTACCACTCAATATTACAGTGCTTATTACATGCAGAATATATGGGTCATTCACAGTCCCACAGGGGTCCGGGCACAGCCGGTACACCCCTGTTCACACAACAGTCTCTGACCCACAGCCAGGCTCTTCCTTAGCTTAGTTCCCCTTGGAGTAGCTCAGTCCATGCATACAGGCTGCTAATGTACTCACAGCCACTACACAGAGCTCCTGCTGCTCTACACTGTCCCCGCACACATTCTGGGACACACACTGGCATTGGTATAGGATACCGGTCAGAACCAGGCCCAGACCCGGGTTTAGCTACCTGAGCTCCAGGGCAAGCCAGGTATCCCCAAGGACTCCTCAGCACGTGTCTTTCAGGTTGCCAGCAGCTTCCAAGTCTGCCATCACAGGCCCAGACCTCCAGGCAAGCAGCTGCACCAGACACGCCATCGCGAGCCCCTCCAGGGTCAGCCAGTCTTCCCAACTACAGGTGCTGCAAAACCCTCTGCCTTCTGGCCTCATGGCTCCACTCATCTCCATAGGACATGGACTCTTCTTCCTCAGAGGCTCTGTTCTGCGCTCACATAGACTGAACTCCATCAGAGGCTCTGTTCTGCTCTCACAGAGACTGAACTCTCACAGACTGAATCTGCACTTCTCTCTGGTCTGAGCTTATCTGCTCTGATCCCATCTGATCTCTCACTCAATCAGCTGGCAGGCTCTTATTGTGCTTGCCACACCCACATGGACACACCCACTTGGCTGCTAGCCATTAGCCTTCTCTGGTTCCTACACAGCTGCTCATCTCTGGGCCTGATCTCTACAGCTTTCACACAGCTTATTTTAACTCCCTGTGTTCCAGGTTGGTTCACACAGTACACCCAATGCTCTAAGCCGCTCATTAGGCTCATGAATCCTTCATACATTGACATACAGGTGCTGGACATGATTATACAACACACCTACAGTACAACCTGGCTCATGTGCACAGGATCCTATACTGATCCTGCATGTGATGCGCCCCGGCCATGGGGACATGTCGGCGGTGCCTCACAGGTTATATGCCCATATTCAGTTTGAATACGGATCTGACTGATAATGAACATATGTCTGCTGCACATACAGTGTAGTGGGGACATCTTGTGGAAGGTTTATGAATGGTTTTCAGCCAGATTTCATTAATAAAGTATATTTGAAAGTTTATTAAAATTACTAGCTCTACATTATTATTAAATAAAAATGAAAATGGCAATTATGCTTTAAGTTGAGTTGAGTTTTTTGTCATTACAAAAACCTTGGGGCGCAAGTCGGTGTATTTTAGTATAGCCCTTTTGTCAGGGCAGCCAAAAATTGGGAGGCTCCTCTTTGTCCCTGGATAGAGATGTGCAGGAGGGCCTGTAACCCTCAAGTGGGTGTATTTTAGTATAGCCCTTTGGTCAGGGCAGCCAAAAATTGGGAGGCTCCTCTTTGTCCCTGGATAGAGACGTGTAGGAGGGCCTGTTAAGAACAGGGTGTATTGTAGTATAGCCCTTTTGTCAGGGCAGCCAAAAATTGGGAGGCTCCTCTTTGTCCCTGGATTGAGACGTGCAGGAGGGCCTGTTAAGAAGAACAGGGTGTATTTTAGTATAGCCCTTTGGTCAGGGCAGCCAAAAATTGGGAGGCGCCTCTTTGTCCCTGGATTGAGACGTGCAGGAGGGCCTGTTAAGAACAGGGTGTATTGTAGTATAGCCCTTTTGTCAGGGCAGCCAAAAATTGGGAGGCTCCTCTTTGTCCCTGGATAGAGACGTGTAGGAGTGCCTAAAAACATTTTTCCCATTGAAAAGGAGCGGGTCTCCTGTCGTTGTAATGCCCATTCTAACAGAATGGGCTAAAAAATTTACCACTGCGGGTATACCTCAAACAAGAGCCTAACTATTCTAACGCTCATCATGGTGTCACATGAGGAGAAGGAGTACCAGTCCAGCGATTACCCAAAGTACGGAAGTGTGTACCCATGGGTGAGTGGAGGTACATGTCAAATTGAAATAACAAAATTAAATTCAGTTGTCATTTGCTGGTGGTGTGGTGAAGTCTGGCCCAATCCAACCCTTGTTCATCTTGATCAGAGTGAGCCTGTCCGCATTTTCAGTTGACAGGCGGGTGCGTTTATCAGTGATGATTCCACCTACTGCACTGAAAACACGCTCTGATAAAACGCTAGCGGCAGGGCAGGCCAGGACTTCCAAGGCGTAGAGAGCCAATTCGTGCCACGTGTCGAGCTTGGAGACCCAATAATTGAAAGGCACCGATGAATCTCGCAGTACAGTTGTTCGATCTGCAAGGTACTCCTTCAGCATCTGCCCGAACTTAGCATTTCTGGTGGCACTACCCCGCACGTCAGGGGCTGTGTTCCGTGAGGGGCTGAGAAAACTGTCCCACATCGTAAAGACAGTTCCCCTGCCTCTGGCGGATTGGACTTGTGCCCCTCTCGGCCGTACGCCTTGGTTGTCCATCGAATCCTGACCTATGCCGCTAGCGTTTTGTGAGGGGAAGGATTTCACAACTTCCGTGACTATGGCCCTCTGTAACTGCAGCATTTTGGCTGACCTCTCCGCCTCAGGAATGAGAGACATAAAGTTCTCCTTGTAGCGTGGGTCTAAGAGTGTTGCCAACCAGTACTGATTGTCGGCCAAGATGTTCTGAACGCGAGGGTCACGAGACAGGCAGCTTACCATAAAGTCAGCCATGTGCGCCAGACTCTTAACAGCCATCACTTCAGTATCCAGACCAACACGATGACTGAACATGCTGTCCTCTCCTCCTCCTCCTCTCCTCATCTCCCCTGTCCTCTGGCCAGCCCCGCTGAATCGAGGGTATGACTGGTGTGCATGTCATATCCCCAATTTGGCCTGAGAGTTGCTCCATGTCTTCATCCTCCTCCTCCTCATAGTCCTCCACTACACGTTGTGATGACATGAGGCTGGGCTGTGTGTTTTCAGCCACACCCACTACAGTTTCTTGCTCTAAGTCATCGCGCTCGGCCTGCAATGCATCCTCTTTTATTTTCAGCAGAGACCGTTTTAGAAGGCAGAGTAGTGGTATGGTGACGCTAATAATGGCGTCATCGCCGCTCACCATCTTGGTGGAGTCCTCAAAGTTTTGGAGGACGGTGCATAGGTCCGACATCCATCTCCACTCCTCAGGTGTTATGTGTGGAGTTTGACCCATTTCCCGACGGCTTAGGTGATGCAGGAAGTCCACAACTGCCCTCTTCTGCTCACATATCCTGACCAACATGTGCAGCGTTGAATTCCAACGCGTGGGGACATCACACACCAGTCTGTGGGCCGGAAGACGCAAACGGCGCTGAAAGCTTGCAAGGCCGGCTGAAGCAGCAGGTGACTTGCGAAAATGTGCAGACAGACGCCGAACCTTTACCAGCAGGTCAGACACCTCCGGGTATGACTTCACAAACCTCTGAACCACCAGGTTGAGCACATGGGCCACGCATGGAACATGCGTCAGCTGCCCTCGCCTCAAAGCTGCCACCAGGTTCCGGCCATTGTCACACACGACCTTTCCTGGCTTTAGGTTAAGAGGTGTGAGCCAGTGATCTGCCTGCTGTTTCAGAGCTGTCCACACCTCTTCTGCATTGTGGGGTTTGTCACCTATGCAGACTAGCTTCAGCACAGCCTGTTGACGCTTTGCAGAGGCAGTGCTGCAGTGCTTCCAGCTTGGGACTGGTGTGGAGGGTACAGTGGATGAGGATGCACAGGTGGAGGAGAAGGAGGCTGAAGAGCATGACATTCCGGAGCTGTAGAGTGTCGGTGAAACCATGACAGAGGTAGGGCCTGCTATCCTTGGTGTGGGAAGGACGTGTTCCGTCCCTCGCTCAGACTGGGTCCCAGCCTCCACAATATTAAATCAGTGTGCCGTCAAGGAGATGTAGCGGCCTTGCCCACAAGCAGTTGTCCACGTGTCAGTGGTTAGGTGGACTTTGGCTGAAACAGCATTGTTCAGGGCACGTGTGATGCTGTTGGACACGTGGTTATGCAATGCGGGGACGGCACATCTGGAGAAATAGTGTCGGCTGGGGACCGAGTAACGTGGGACAGCAGCCACCATCAGGTCGCGGAATGCGTCCGTCTCCACCAGACGGAAAGGCAACATTTCTAGCGCTATGAGTCGCGAAATGTGAGCATTGAGGACTGTGGCATGTGGGGCATTGGCAGCGTATTTGCGCCTGCGTTCAAATGTTTGCTGAATGGATAATTGAACGCTGCGCTGGGACAAGGACATGCTTGATGGTGGTGTAATTTGTGCTTCAGCAACTTCAGGTGCTGGACCGGAGGCTTGTTCGCGGCCAGCATGGACAGGCGATTGGCTTGCATGCACAACAGCCGAAGACGTAGCAGTGACATCAGCACGCACCGCTCCTCGACTCTGTGGTACTTCCCACAAAGTCGGGTGCTTGGCTGACATGTGCCTGATCATGCTGGTGGTGGTCAGGCTGCTAGTTTTCGTACCCCTGCTGATAGTGGCATGGCAGGTGTGGCAAATGGCCTTTTTAGAGTCTTCTGGAGCCAACTTAAAAAACTCCCAGACTCGGGAAGACCGAACATTTCCACAGGCACCTTGAGTCGTGTTGTTGTTCCGGCGAACGGTTGCCTGCCTTCTGCCTGCGGACGCAACCCTGCTTCGTACTGGCTGTTGGGATGCTACGCCTCCCTCCCCCTGTGCACTGCTGTCCTCGCTCTGCATATCCTCCTGCCATGTAGGGTCAGCTACTGGATCATCCACCACGTCGTCTTCCTCTTCCGCACCCTGATCCTCCTCCAAACTTCCTGGCAATTGTGTCTCATCATCGTCCACCCCTTGTTGAGACACTTTGACAACGTTCCGTTCGTCATAACGCGGCTGCTCAAATATTTGGGCATCTGTACATACCATCTCCTCATGACCCACTTCAAGAGGAGGTGGCGACAGGCCAGATTCTGCGAATGGATACGTGAACAGCTCTTCCGAGTGTCCTAGTGTGGGATCTGTAATGTCCGTGGACTTGTACTCGGCCAGGTGGTAGGAAGGAGGATCAGGTTGGGAAATGTGCGGTGCAGTATCACGGCTACTGACAGTTGACCGTGCGGAAGACAGGGTGTTTGTGGAGATGCCCATCTGACTTGAAGCATTATCCGCTATCCAAGTAACAACCTGTTGACACTGGTCTTGGTTCAACAGTGGTGTACTGCTGCGGGCCCCAAGAATTTGGGACAGGACGTGCGAGCGAGGAGATGTGGCCCTTTCTTGTTGCGAAATTAGTGCTTGCACACGACCTCGGCCTCTGCCTGCACCACCATCACGTCCACTTCCTTGTTCCTTGCCAACGCCCTTGCCAACGCCTTTGCGCATTTTGCCTGTATAGAGCGACAACTGTCTGGTGACTGTGGAGGTCACAGGAGATTAGGATTTTAGTTCCCTAACCTGTAGAAAAGTATGACGTACAACAGTGTGGTGACTGTTGAGATGACAAGAGTTAGGATTTTAGTTCCCTAACCTGTAGAAACGTATGACGTACAACAGTGTGGTGACTGTTGAGATGACAAGAGTTAGGATTTTAGTTCCCTAACCTGTAGAAACATATGACGCACAACAGTGCGGTGACTGTTGAGATGACAAGAGTTAGGATTTTAGTTCCCTAACTTGTAGAAACTTATGACGTACAACAGTGTGGTGACTGTTGAGATGACAAGAGTTAGGATTTTAGTTCCCTAACTTGTAGAAACTTATGACGTACAACAGTGTGGTGACTGTTGAGATGACAAGAGTTAGGATTTTAGTTCCCTAACTTGTAGAAACTTATGACGTACAACAGTGTGGTGACTGTTGAGATGACAAGAGTTAGGATTTTAGTTCCCTAACCTGTAGAAACGTATGACGTACAACAGTGCGGTGACTGTTGAGATAAAAAGAGTTAGGATTTTAGTTCCCTAACTTGTAGAAACTTATGACATACAACAGTGTGGTGACTGTTGAGATGACAAGAGTTAGGATTTTAGTTCCCTAACTTGTAGAAACTTATGACGTACAACAGTGTGGTGACTGTTGAGATGACAAGAGTTAGGATTTTAGTTCCCTAACTTGTAGAAACTTATGACGTACAACAGTGTGGTGACTGTTGAGATGACAAGAGTTAGGATTTTAGTTCCCTAACTTGTAGAAACTTATGACGTACAACAGTGTGGTGACTGTTGAGATGACAAGAGTTAGGATTTTAGTTCCCTAACCTGTAGAAACGTATGACGTACAACAGTGCGGTGAGTGTTGAGATGACAAGAGTTAGGATTTTAGTTCCCTAACCTGTAGAAACGTATGACGTACAACAGTGCGGTGACTGTTGAGATGACAAGAGTTAGGATTTTAGTTCCCTAACCTGTAGAAACGTATGACGTACAACAGTGCGGTGACTGTTGAGATGACAAGAGTTAGGATTTTAGTCCCTAACCTGTATTAAGGTAGTACGTACACCTGTCTGGTGACTGTTTTGATGACAAGAGTTAGGATTTTAGTTCCCTAACCTGTATTAAGGTAGTACGTACACCTGTCTGGTGACTGTAATGGTTTGAAGAGAGGATTTTAGTCCCTAACCTGTATTAAGGTAGTACGTACACCTGTCTGGTGACTGTAATGGTTTGAAGAGAGGATTTTAGTCCCTAACCTGTATTAAGGTAGTACGTACACCTGTCTGGTGACTGTTTTGATGACAAGAGTTAGGATTTTAGTTCCCTAACCTGTATTAAGGTAGTACGTACACCTGTCTGGTGACTGTAATGGTTTGAAGAGAGGATTTTAGTCCCTAACCTGTATTAAGGTAGTACGTACACCTGTCTGGTGACTGTTTTGATGACAAGAGTTAGGATTTTAGTTCCCTAACCTGTATTAAGGTAGTACGTACACCTGTCTGGTGACTGTAATGGTTTGAAGAGAGGATTTTAGTCCCTAACCTGTATTAAGGTAGTACGTACACCTGTCTGGTGACTGTTTTGATGACAAGAGTTAGGATTTTAGTTCCCTAACCTGTATTAAGGTAGTATGTACACCTGTCTGGTGACTGTAATGGTTTGAAGAGAGGATTTTAGTCCCTAACCTGTATTAAGGTACTAAGTACAAGAGTGTGGTGACTCTAATGGTCACAGAAAAGCTTGGATTCCAATCTGTATCACCCTGCCTATATCCTTCTAGATTAGTCCTGAGAAGGACTGTTCTGGTCACTGGAAATCTTGGACTCCGATCTGGATCACCCTGCCTGTGTCCTCCTAGATTAGTCCTGAGAAGGACTGTTGTGGTCAGCAGCAGTTTGCAGCCCTGATCCGGATCTACCTATGAGGGCCGCAAATCTGTCCCTAATCAGCAGCAGACACTCTCCCTACACTCACTGTCTGGATGGCTGTGTGCCGAGCACAGCGCGCCGGGAGTTATAAAGGCTCGGTCACGCTGTGCAGGGCGGCCAATCACTGCTATGCCACAACTAACAGGGCTGTGGCATTGCAGTGGTCTGTCAGCCAATCCCTGCACGTGGGCTGGCTCTCAAAAGAGCGCCAACATGGAGAGATGACGACCACGAGCACAGCACGAGTATCGCGAGATTACTCGGTGCTCGGCGAGTCGCCCGAGTACAGTGATACTCGTGCGAGTACCGAGTAGTGCCGAGCATGCTCGCTCAACACTAATTAAAATACATCCACTGGTGTGTCTCTAATTAACTCAGATGTTGCCAATAAACCTATAAGAAGATTCCAAACACATGACATCATCATATGGGCTGTCCCAAATTGTTTAAAGGCTTAGTAAACAGAGCATATACATTTTTAGCTTTGCAGAAAGTAATAAAAATGCCTAAAAATATTCTCTCTGCTATTCTGGTATTTGACAAATATAAATAATTATGGTAATCCTAATTGACCTAAAACAGGAAAGGTTTATTCTGATTTCATGTCAGATAGTGAGAAAAACATGCACATATATATTTTTATATAGTGTATGTAAACTTCTGTTGTCAACTGTATATCCATGTAATCTGTTTTTCACAAAATGGACTGTTTTTAAATTGTTTTAATTAACACAGTCACCTATAATACACAGCTGTGTAAGTACAAACTTATATAGAGCAAATGATGTTCAGCACTGTGAAAAGCATTTGTCTTCTCGCAGATGTTCCTTGTTATTCCATTTGTCACACTGAATAAGTTCAAATGTTTCAACAAAATGTTATATTAGATGAAAGCAGCGTGAAAAATCACATCAAGTTCTTGAATTATTTCTGTATGAATTATTACTTAAAACAAATCTGTCAGCTGTTTTTTTACTAGCTTATCTGAGAGTTGATGTAGTCTAAGAGATCCTGAATCCAATGAGGTGTCACTTAGTTTCCTTGTGTCAGAACCATTGCACCCAGTAGTTTTTAGATTTAGCAATGCTACAGAGCTCAAAAAACTGCCCCTGCCTACACCAGGCACTGTATAATAAAGTCTATAGACAGAAGCTACTGATCAAAGCAGGGGGCATGTCAAACAAGTGCCTACCTGCCAGCTAATCTTACCGTAGCAATGATAAGCTACTAGGGATAGAACAAACATTGCAGGTAATCAGATAGAAATTACTCCAGCACTTGGACAAATCTTCTTTATATGAAAATAGTTTTATTCCATCTTAAAATCTCCTCGGCATATAAAATATAGAGGGACAAATCCCACGCTGGACGCGTTTCGGAACAAGTCCTTAGTCTACAGCATTGCACAAGTGAGACAGAAACCCCCTTAAAAAGATTTAAAAAAACACCACGCCCAAGAGACACAAGTGTGGAAAATACAAATCATTAATCATGACAGGTCAATTTACATATCACATGGGTAAAGAAGAAATCCCATTAACACAAAGACGCCAACCTATAATCTCTATATACAAAAATAACCAAATTCTTTCATGAGACCAATGAGCAGCACATGAATACAGAAATAACCGAATTCATTCATGAGACCAATGAGCGGCACATATCAACAAAGGAATTTGAAATAAGGAAAAAAGCAAAGGGGAAATGTCAAAACAACGTCATATACCCTTCATATGTATAGAGTAAGACAAGCACCTTACAAGTTGTAGTCTAATAAAAATATGAAAGACATTTTTAAAATTTAAACCACTCGGAATTCTTGTAATAAGTTTATGGATCCAGAATATTTCACGGCGGCGTACAGAGCGTTCCCAATCTCTGCCCCTTGCTGCCTTTAAGACCCTCTCAATGCCATTTATCCAAAGGCTACTCAAGTCACCATGATGTATTTCTTTGAAGTGACATGAGAGGCCAGACAGATTCCTAAATTGACCGGAGTCAGGTTTTGATGCAGAAATATGTTCGGCCAATCTTTTCTTCATAGTTCTGACCATGCAACCAATATAATCCTTGCAACACGAAATGCAAGAAGCCATATATATGACATGTGTCGTGTTGCACTTCATATATGTGTGTATGTTAAATGTTCTATTATTCGCACAACCATGAAACAGAGAAGTAACTTCCATGTATTTGCATAAATTGCACCTAGTCCCACTGCACCTATAGTTACCAAAAGTGGACAACCACATTGGGGATCATTTGGTACTACTGTTTCCCCAAAAATAGGACCTGTGGGGGGATACTTTGCATGGGTATATTTGGGGCTGCAAGGGGATGGTGGAGATATTGGGGGCGGCATGGGAATTTTAAATTTTTGGGGTTAGATAATGGCAAAATTAGACATCCCCTGAAAATAAAACATAGTGCATTTTTGGAGCAAAAAAGTTAAAGAAAAGGGTGTCTTACTTTCGGGGAAACAGGGTAGAAAACATTGGTGCCAGAATGTTACCCAAGCGAGGCGCTCTTTTGAAAACACACCTGAAACCCTGGTCCAAAATTTATTTCAGAGTGGGGTCCTGATGCGAAACTTGTAGAAATTTGTGAATAGCGTCAGTGACTAACTCAGTGATGGCGAACCTATGACACGCGTGTCAGCACTGACACGCGTAGCCATTTTCAGTGACACGCGGCCGCCGGAGAAACTACAAGTAGGATTCAGTACTCTGCGATCCTAGTTTTGTCAGAGTTTACTTTTTCTCACTCGCTAGACTCGCTATTTGGATAAAAACCACAGACACGGCAGCAAAAAACTGTTGCGAGTCGGGCTTCCAACACGGCAATGCGAGCGCTTTCCGAGACATCTGCGATTACAGGGCCAGGTGCAGTAGCTGAGGAAAAAAAAAGTGTGCTGGAGGTCTGTAGGCCAGAACAGCAGAGCTCCGGCACAGAGCGTCTAGTCCTGGGACTTCCGGTAGGCGGAACTTGCTGGTTGGCTGGCGCAGCAGGGAGCAGCGGAACACTGTGGGGGACGCATATCTGAGGCCCTGTGATCGCTGTCTGGAGGTCCAGTGATTACTACAGCAACCATCCTCCAGTGAAAGGTTCTGGGCAGAATCTGGGGTGTCATGAATGTGTGATTGGCCATTACTGAGATAAGTGAGGGGGAGGCTGGAAGAGGCCTGTGCTATGGGTGCTGTTTCCCGCCATTAATTTACATAAGAAACGCCATCTTGCAGCATAGTACAGACTCCATTTCACCACTATATTATTGTTGCGCACCCTATTAATCCCTATTTCTGCCCTTTCCTAAAAGACAGTTAACCCCTAATTGCCTGCAGGGCTATCTATAAATCTTCTGTCACTGCCCCTCTGATGGAGAAGCCAAAAAAAAACAAGGTTAAATAAAGGAAGTGGTAGTAGCAGTAGCCGACCCTTTCAAGAGACATGGACTGAGATGTATGGCATTATAGAAAAAAATGGCAGATCATTTTGCGTTCTATGTAGTGAAACGGTAGTAAGCAGAAATTCAGCAACAAAAAAGTCACTAAATCAGTGATGGCGAACCTGTGGCAGTCCAGCTGTTGCTGGACTGCCACAGGTTCGCCATCACTGGAAGAATTCCCCCTCCCCCTCACTTATCTGACTTAGTTCATGGCACCCCACACAAGTTAAATAACAGCAAGACCAACAAAAGAAACCAACTGACAGATTAACAAAGAAGTCACTAAGCAGGTAAGTTAAATATTAAACATATTTGTTATTTAAACTATAAATATCGTAAAATTAGGGGGGGGTTTTCTCAAGGTGACACACCTCCCGATTTATGCGCGGTTTTTTGGCGAATTTTGACACACCAAGCTCAAAAGGTTGCCCATCACTGGACTAACTGATAGTCAACACTATAACTTGTCGAAAAAGTGAACACAATTATCTTTATTACTGTGTTGAACATTATGAACAGCATCATTCACAAAAGTCTCCCTGCCTGCAACCCGTACTCGATCCATCAACAGGGAGTCACGTGTGTGACATCCGACTTTGCTTCCACATGGTCTGGTGCCTTATCAGTTGATTCTACTCCTTCCTCTACCAGACCCCCATCAAAAAACGGGGGAAAAGCAGGAGAGGGGGCCGCAGACGGAAGAGAGAAACATCAATATTCCCTGCGGAATCGCAAGTAACCAATTCTTCACAAAATGACTTTCCTCACAATAATGATTTCACTGTTGTGAACTTATCCGCTACGATACTAAACAATCCTGAATTTGATCTGTTACATAAAGGTTTAAGTTTTATGCCTAATTGTAGGGGTAATTCCATAGATATCATTTGTGACGTAAGTAAATTCATGAAGGCATTGACGGTGAAAAAACATTATTTTCAGCAGGATGAGCGGTCTTCACCATCTCAGACTACTGGTATTTTGTCTCGGAGTGCTCCAATTCCTTTATTTATGGGTCTTACCGATCAAATCCGGTTGATGAGTTACACACTTTAATTACAGATTCGGAGGGCTCCGATTTTTCTACCAGTAAGTCTGAGTATATTCCTAACCTTACCTTTTACCCATTCAATACCTGGGTTCCCATGATGGACCAATTCCAACATTTGCTTGAGTCAGAACTTAAATCTATATTAGACTCTAAGAATGTATTTTCTGATAATTTGAGTATTTTTGAGAGAACGACGCTTTCTAATCTAAAACAAAATAATCATGTAGTCATAAGACCATCCGATAAGGGTGGCTCGGTGGTCTTATTGAACAGTGGTCTTTACCACCGTGAGGTGAAAAAAATGTTGGATGATATTGATACCTACTATCCTTTGACCACTGACCCATCCACTAGGATACAAAGGGAGCTCAGTAATCTGTTAAATGAAGGTTTACATTTGGGTGTTCTCACACAAAGATTAGTGGAGCACTTATATGTGGAAAAGCCAGTGTCTCCTTTGTTCCACACTTTGCCCAAGACACATAATGCGGTTTTCTCTCCTTCTTTCAGACCCATAGTGGCTGGTAACGGAGGGGTTAATGAACATCTGTCTCAATGGGTGGATAAAAAGCTACAGCCTTTGTTGGTTAATTCCATAGGGTCAATAAGGGACTCCAAACATCTCTTACAAAGTGTGGGCGAGATGACGTGGTGGGCTGGCTATTCATGGGTTATTTGCGACGTCATCTCATTGTATACATGCATTCCACATAGTCAGGCTTTGGAGATTTTATCCGAGGCCTTAAACGATCTTTCATCATATTCTACGGATATGAAAAACTTAATTATCATGTATACCAAACATTTACTTGAGAACAACTACTTCCAGTTTGATTCCTCTTTTTTCCTCCAGTTGAAGGGTTGCCCAATGGGTGCTAATTTTTCTCCATCCCTTGCAAACCTTTACATGATGATGTGGGAAGGACAGTATATCCACAATACTGGTAATCCCTTTTTGGATTGGATTGTATGGTGGGGGAGGTACATCGACAACGTCATCATCATTTGGGGTGGAACCGTCAGTGTTCCTCCTCTTGGCACACCTACTTTTGCTCGTTTCATTCTATATATCAATAATAGCAACTATAATGTTAGGTTAACATATGAAGTGCATGGAAACACGGCCCATTATTTGGGTATGGGCCTCACAGGTTCGGAAGACACAGGTATTATAGATACCTTCCTGTTCAGAAAGAAAATTAGTGTCAATTCTCTTCTTCACGCTAAGAGTTGCCACCCCTGTCATGTTATTGGTAATCTTCCTGTCTGGGGAGCTTATACGGTCTAAAAGAGCTTGTTCCACCACTACTGCTTACTTAAAGGAACAGGGTAACATCAAGAATAGGTTAAAATGCCAAGGTTTCTCAGAACACTGTGTAAACACTGCTATATACAATGTCGGATGTTGCACACGTGACTCCCTGTTGATGGTTCGGGTACGGGTTGCAGGCAGGGAGACTTTTGTGAATGATGCTGTTCATAATGTTCAACACAGTAATAAAGATAATGTGCTCACTTTTTCGACAAGTTACAGTGTTGACTATCAGTTAGTCACTGACGCTATTCACAAATTTCTACCAGTTTCGCATCAGGACCAGACTCTGAAAAAAATTTTGGACCAGGGTTTCAGGTGTGTTCCCAAAAGAGCGCCTTGCTTGGGTAACATTCTGGCACCTTCAATATTTTTTAGTACCAAACAAACCCCAACGTGGTTGTCCACTTTTGGTAACTATAGGTGTGGTAGGACTAGGTGCAATTCATGCAGATACATGGAAGTTACTTCTTTGTTTCATGATCGTGCGAATAATAGAACATTTAACATACGCACATATATGAATTGCAACATGACACATGTCATATATATGGCTTCTTGCATTTCGTGTTGCAAGGATTATATTGGTTGCACAGTCAGAACTATGAAGAAAAGATTGGCCGAACATATTTCTGCATCGAAACCTGACTCCGGTCAATTTAGGAATCTGTCTGGCCTCTCACGTCACTTCAAAGAAATACATCATGGTGACTTGAGTAGCCTTCGGGTAAAAGGAATTGAGAGGGTCTTAAAAGCAGCAAGGGGCAGAGATTGGGAACGCTCTGTATGCCGCTGTGAAATATTCTGGATCCATAAACTTAATGCAAGAATTCCGAGCGGTTTAAATTTTAAAACTGATCTTTCATATTTTTATTAGGCAACAACTTGTAAGGTGCTTGTCTTACTCTATACATATGAAGGGTATATGATGGTGTTTTGACATTTCCCCTTAGTTTTTTTCCTTATTCCAAATTCCTTTGGTGATATGTGCCACTCATTGGTATCATGAATGAATTTGGTTATTTCTGTGCCGCTCATTGGTCTCATGAATGAATTTGGTTATCTTTGCATATAGAGATTATAGGTTGGCGTCTTTGTGTTAATGGGATTTCTTCTTTACCCATGTGATATGTAAATTGACCTGTCATGATTAATGATTTGTATTTTCCACACTTTTGTCTCCTGGGCAGGGTGTTTTTTTATGTTTTTAAGGGGGTTTCTGTCTCACTTGTGCAATGCTGTAGACTAAGGACTTGTTCCGAAACGCGTCCAGTGTGGGATTTGTCCCTCTATATTTTATATGCCGAGGAGATTTTAAGATGGAATAAAGCTAGTTTCATATAAAGAAGATTTGTCCAAGTGCTGGAGTAATTTCAATTTGCTATAGGATTACAGACTTCCTTTCCTGGCACTACGGCCTCATAAGAACCTGGTGAGCACCACTCCACTCCCCTTTCCCTCAGCTGTTGATTGCAGGTAATCAACAACAGACTTTGTGAAAAATAACACCATTTGACCTTGTGTTAACCTTTACAGCATGATGCCTTCAGATTTTATAACAAAAACCTGCTAACAGATTATCTTTAATTATTATGAGGCTGTTACATTTGGGTCAGGAAACCCAAAGTCAGTCCAGAAATTATGATATGTACATAAACCATGAAACTTTGATTTGAGAAGCCAACTCAGTAGAGTATATATAAACAAGGGAAAGAAAGTCTTTCAGAAAAGTAACATATCTCTTTATTTTATAAATAATTATGTACCAACTATTAAACAGTTATTGACTTTCAGAACAATAATTTATAGCAATCCTATAATGAACAATTGTGCTATTCTGCTTAAGCAATCTGTGCAGTAAGGACCAAAAATACAAATAAAGTGAGCAACTGTACTGCACAGATGTGCTAACATAAGGGAGTAGCATGTGACATCAGTCAAAATAAGGTTTTCTACATCTGTACCTCATTTTTCATATTTGTATAGCAATGGCACAAATCCTAGCACTATTCAGTATGTCAACACAACAGAATAGGACAAACACATATTGCAAAATGAAGCAAGCTAATTTCTCATCAGTCACATTTTGCAGTATCTACCATTAGAATCCCCAGCACATACAGCTGTGTTCAAGATAATAGCAGGATTTTCAAAAACATGTGTTAAGCCCAAAAATGTTTATAATAGCTTTTATTTCCAAGCATTGTGAACATTGCACACCTTTTTCTAAATCAAAACATGAAGAAAAATATACATTATTTTAAAGTACTTTACAGAAAATAACAAAAAATTAACATTGATCTGTTCAAAAAAATAGCAGTGTCGGCATTTGTCTTTACAAACTCAAAATATGTACCGTATATACTCGTGTATAAGCCGACCCGTGTATAAGCCGACCCCCCTACTTTTGCCCCCAAAACCTGGGAAAACCTATTGACTCGTGTATAAGCCGAGGGTGGACCCCAGCACAGGTATACAGCCCCCAGCAGTGTGGTATACAGGCCCCCTCAGTGGTATACAGCAGCCTCCCCAGTGGTAGTATACAGCAGCCTCCCCAGTGGTAGTATACAGTAGCCTCCCCAGTGGTATATACAGCAGCCCCAGAGGGGTATACAGCAGCCCCAGAGCTGTATACAGCAGCCCCAGAGCTGTATACAGCAGCCCCAGAGGGGTATACAGCAGCCCCAGAGGGGTATATAGCAGCCCCAGAGGGTATATAGCAGCCCCAGAGCTGTATACAGCAGTCCCAGAGCTGTATACAGCAGCCCCAGAGGGGTATACAGCAGCCCCAGAGGGGTATATAGCAGCCCCAGAGGGGTATATAGCAGCCCCAGAGGGTATACAGCAGCCCCAGAGGGGTATACAGCAGCCCTAGAGCTGTATACAGCAGCCCCAGAGCTGTATACAGCAGCCCCAGAGGGGTATACAGCAGCCCCAGAGGGGTATATAGCAGCCCCAGAGGGGTATATAGCAGCCCCAGAGGGGTATATAGCAGCCCCAGAGGGGTATACAGCAGCCCCAGAGGGGTATATAGCAGCCCCAGAGGGGTATATAGCAGCCCCAGAGGGGTATACAGCAGCCCCAGAGGGGTATACAGCAGCCCCCGCTGTATACAGCAGCTCCCGCTGTATACAGCGGTACCCGGCTGTATACAGCACTCCCCCCGTGGTATACCGGGCCCCCCCTGTGGCAACCTGTAAAGGAAGCGATGATTATACTTATCGGGTCGCTGTCGCCGACGCCGACGACGCCGCTCTGTCACCGTCCGTCACCGCGCTCCTTCCCGTCTTCATGCTTCCTTCACCGGCGCACAGAAAATGACGTCATTTCCTGTGCGACGGTGAAGGAAGCATGAAGACCAGGAGCAGCGCGGTGACGGACGGTGACAGAGCGGCGGCTTCGGCGACAGCGACCCGATAAGTATAATCATCGCTTCCTTTACAGGTTGCCACAGGGGGGGCCCGGTATACCACGGGGGGGGCTGTATACAGCCGGGTATATTTTTTTTTTTTTTTGATTATTACCGTATATACTCGTGTATAAGCCGAGGGGGGACTTTTCAGCACATTTTTTGTGCTGAAAAACTCGGCTTATACACGAGTATATACGGCACTTTATTTTAGGATTTAAAGAAATGAGAATGCGCATAGGGTCTTATCCCACTTAGGAGACAAATCACGTACAGTATAAAAACTGCCCACCTGGTTCGGTTGTGAAGCCCACAACCAGCTTGATCGCTCAAACCCAGCAACCGCAGCAAGGACCACACTTCCACAACGTGGGGATGAAATGCTATCCGGGACCAAGTGCCTCCAGGTACACGCCGCTGCCCCAAAGGAATATCAAAGACACCGGAATGCTTTGAAAAAATAATCTTCTGCTTTATTTTCCAACGCGTTTCGGAGCTCAAAATTCAGCTCCTTCCTCATTCCCATTTCAAAGCATTCCGGTGTCTTTGATATTCCTTTGGGGCAGCGGTGCGGACCTGGAGGCACTTGGTCCCGGATAGAGTTATTTTAGGATTTAGCATTCCTGTGAATCACTAACCCAATATTTAGCTGTCAAGAGTTTTTTAGAACTGCTTCACATCTACAGTGCATTGTGAAAGTATTCGGCCCCCTTGAACTTTTCAACCTTTTGTCACATTTCAGGCTTCAAAGATAAAGATAGAAATTCTAATTTTTTTGTGAAGAATCAACAACAAGTGGGACACAATCGTGAAGTGGAACGAAATTTATTGCATATCTTAAACTTTTTTAAAAAATAAAAAACTGAAAAATGGGGCGTGCAATATTATTCAGCCCCTTTACTTTCGGTGCAGCAAATTCACTCCAGAAGTTCAGTGAGGATCTCTGAATGATCCAATGTTGTCCTAAATGACTGGTAAAGATAAATAGAATCCACCTGTGTGTAATCAAGTCTCTGTATAAATGCACCTGCTCTGTGATAGTCTCAGGGTTCTGTTTCAAGTGCAGAGAGCATCATGAAGACCAAGGAACACACCAGGCAGGTCCGAGATACTGTTGTGGGGAAGTTTAAAGCCGGATTTGCATACAAAAAGATTTCTCAAGGAGCACTGTACAAGTGATCATATTGAAATGGAAGGAGTATCAGACCACTGCAAATCTACCAAGACCCGGCCGTCCCTCTAAACTTTCATCTGGAACAAGGAGAAGACTGATCAGAGATGCAGCCAAAAGGCCCATGATCACTCTGGATGAACTGCAGAGATCTACAGCTGAAGAGGGAGAGTCTGTCCATAGGACAACAATCAGTTGTATACTGCACAAATCTGGCCTTTATGGAAGAGTGGCAAGAAGAAAGCCATTTTTCAGTCGGTTGACGTTTCCTACAAGCCACCTGGGAGACACACCAAACAAGTGGAATAAGGTGCTCTGGTCAGATGAAACCAAAATCGAACTTTTTGGCCACAAAGCAAAACGATATGTTTGGCGTAAAGGCAACAGAGCTCATCACCTTCAAAACACCATCCCCCTGTCAAACATGGTGTTGGCAGCATCATAGCTTGGGTGTGCTTTTCTTCAGTAGGGAGAGGGAAGATGCTTAAAATTGATGGGAAGATGGACAGAGCCAAATACAGGACCATTCTGGCAGAAAACCTGTTGGAGTCTGCAAAAGACCTGAGACTGGGATGGAGATTTATCTTCCAACAAGACAATGATCCCAAACATAAAGCAAAATCTACAATGGAATGGTTCAAAAATAAACGTATTCAGGTGTTAGAATGGCAAAGTCAAAGTCCAGACCTGAATCCAATCGAGAATCTGTGGAAAGAGCTGAAAACTGCTGTTCACAAACGCTCTCCATCCAACCTCACTGAGCTCGAGCTGTTTTGCAAGGAAGAATGGGCAAGAATTTCAGTGTCTCGATGTGCAAAACTGATAGAGACATACCCCAAGCGTCTTGCAGCTGTAATCACAGGAAAAGGTGGAGCTACAAAATATTAACTCAAGGGAGCCGAATAATATGGCACACCCCACTTTTCAGTTTTTTGTTAAAAAAGTTTAAAATATCCAATAAATTTAGCTCCACTTCACGATTGTGTCCCACTTGTTGTTGATTCTTCACAACAAAATTGGAATTTATATCTTTATGTTTGAAGCCTGAAATGTGGCAAAAGGTTGAAAAGTTCAAAGGGGCCAAATACTTTCACAAGGCACTGTATGTTGCATAGAGTCAACCATCTTCTGGCACCTGTCAACTGTTATTCCAGCCCAGTATGCTTTGACTGCATCCCACAATTTATTTGCATTTGTTGGCTTTGCCTCATAAACTGCATTTTTGGCGTCACCTCACAACTGTTTTATTGGATTTTTGTTGGACTGGAACCAAGATTTTGCTAGTTTACTAATGTGTTTAGAGTTGTTGTCTTGTTGAAACACTCATGTCAAGGGTATTTCCTCTTCAGCATAAGGCAACATGACCTCTTCATGTATTTTGATGTATGCAAACTGTCCCATGATCCCTGGTATGCAGAAAATAGGCCCAGCACCATATTATGATGCTTCGACCGTGCTTCACTGTCTTCAGAGTATACTGTGGCTTGAATTCAGAGTTTGTTGGCCTTCTAATGAAATGTCTGTGACCCTTGGACCCAAAAAGAACTATTTTACTTTTATCAGACCACAAAATGTTTCTCCATTTCTCTTTAGGCCGGTTGATCTGTTCTTTGGCAAATTATATCTGCCTCAGTACGTCTTTTTGTTAACAGTGAGACTTTGTGGGGACTTCTTGCTAATAGATTAGCTTCACACAAGCATCTTTTGTCTCAGTAGTCACAGGTAACTTGACACTGTCTTTGATCATTCTGGAGCTGATCGTTGGCTGAGCCTTTGCCATTCTGACTATTCTTCGATCCATTCGAATGGTAGTCTTCCGTTTTTTTTCATGACTCTCTGGTTTTGCTTTCCATTTTAAAGCATTAAAAATAATTTTTTCCTTAACGATAATTGGCTGCATTTCTTTAGAAAGTTTTATCCTCTCCAATCAACTTTTTAATCAAAGTACACTATTCTTTTGAACAATATTTCGAACAACCCATATTTCTCAGGTTTTCAAGGAGTAATCCATGTACAACATTTGCTGGCTTCTGTTTTTTCACACAATGATTAACCTCACTAATTGAACTCCACACTACTATTATTTTGAACACATCCCCTTTCAATAATCATTCACAGACTCAAAAACATGCAGATCTTGAATGCTGAGTCTGTTGGTTTTCTAAGAATTTACTGCACCATCTGGTAAACTGTTTGACATGTGGTTATATGATTTACACCAAAAACAATGAATAATCTGGTTAGTTACATTGGACTGTTATTATTTTGAACACTACTGTACACTGATGGAGATTTATTAGCCAAAATTGTGATTTAATTAACAAAAACAAAAGTATTGTATGACTTGCAACACATTTATTTTGTGTTTCAGACATTTTCAACTTTACCATAACCTAAAAGGTTTCCACTTAGTCAAAGGATGTCTATTAAAAACTACAGAAACCAAAAATAGTGACAAACAGAATAAGACAATATCGAAGAACTGACACAACCATGCAGATTAGTGAAAAAATATATATCAAATTTATTACATATCAAAAATATAAATGTGACACAGAGAGCAAAGATTAGGGAGAAAATACTAAAGTAGAAATGCAAAGCTAACAAAATAGCCCAGGGGAGTCACAAAGAGATAACAGGGAATAAAACCTAGATGCTTTACAGTCGAAAATACACAGTAATCAATGCAAAACAGTATACAGTACAAAGAGGGAAACTAAAGCAAGGGGAGATTTGCGCTACTTAGATACCCTATTCAAATATATAGTTCCTCCTAATATAATGCTATACAAATCTTTAAAGTGAAAACTGCAAGATGCAAAATACAGATCAAAAGCAATTTACAGCAGGGAATATAGGTAAAGACATGTATATGATAAGATGATGACCCGCCCAGGGGTCTATCTATGCGAACTCGGTACCCGGGCGTTGATATGGGGGTGCTGTCTCGGTGGCTGGTGCCCGGGCCCATAGCCCTGGGGGTCAGCTGAATAAAGGGTTTAAATAATAAAAGTCTCGTGACGCCACCTGCAGTTTCTGGTGAGTTCACCAGCTCCACTGTCAGTCCGCCGGGGATGATGGATTTTGCAGCCAATTGTTAACGCTCCCTGCAGGTAGAGCAGGGTCTCCGAGGCAGGATTGAGTAGTATTTGTTGCCGCAGTGCTGGATATTGTCAGCATAGCTGCTCTGCAGCCTAGTTGAAATGAGACACTCAAGTCGTACTTGCTCTGCACGGGTTTTTACTTGTTAAGATGGTACTCAGGTTACAGTTACACAGTCTTTAGCGGGTAGCTGGCTGGGTAGTCACTGGGGAGGATAAAGTTATTTGAGGCTCCCAGAGTGCTCCTACAGCTACTTTCACTTTCCTTTGCTGTCTTTCTTGCACCTCCTCACTTTCCTTGCGCTGTCCTGCACAACCCACTTGTCTACTAGGCCCGTTGGGTGCTATGAAATTACCTTTTTTCTCTAAGGGGCTCAACCCGGTTTAGAGCTGCTGGTGGGGCTGCACGTTCTGGACAAGGTCGGGGCTGCTGGGCAAACCTGCGACCCACCGGTATTCACGGCTCAAGGTTAGACTGGCCTGCACCGTGACTCGGAGCCGGTACCCCGTTGTCGACCAGGATTCCCCAGACCGTGGATAAGGTCCGGCACTGGGTCTCCTCCTTCCGTCTGGATTGCCGTTTCTTTCAGGCACCCTCCCTGTGGTGCTCTTCTTGGACTTGTTCCTCAGACTAGACTCTCCCTGTCTGTGTGTTTTCCTGCTCCATCTACCCTAACGCTCCTCCCACTGGGACCGGTTACCCTGGTAATGGGTGGCCAATTGGTCCCCTATGTTAGGTGTAGGGATGCAGGGATAAGAGCCTCAGGTTGACTTTACACTCCCTAATGATAGGAATACCGCACACTTAGTCATGGGTGCAGTACCCCTACTGTGGCGCACTGACCAGTGGGGTGCCACATTCCCCCTTGGTGAAACACACTTGTCCTCAAGTGTCCCTAGCCCCACCCAGTACAGAGCTTTTTAGATTTTTAAATAGGCATTAACAGGTTTTATTTACAAGTATACACATTTCTTTACTTCCCTTTATGGGAGGCACCAAGTTTAATCATGGCAAACATTCTTATCTAAGCACATTATTAGAGTCTCTGGTTTAACTGGTTCAGTCCATGCTCACACAAATTGAAGTAGTCCCATAAGAGTCTATGAGTCCTACAAAAAATACAGTCTTTTCAGCATCAACAACTATTTACATAACCAGGTTTTGCAGTCTCTAGTCAACACATTTGTGAACACACAGGGTGTACAATCCTCTCGGCCCTGCGTGCCACTCATAGCTAACCCGGTCATTTTGGTACAGACCTAGGTCCGGGGCAGGAGCTGGTGCACGATTCTGCTCACCTGTCATGGCGGCTACACTGACATGTCTAGCTGGTCCGTGTGATTGAAGCTCCTTCTGCACCATGCAAGGTCCGGATGCCCCGACTTCCTCGATGTCGCCTTTCTGGTCATCCTTCTCCTCGGAGCTTGGCTAGCCGGACGGCTCCTCAGCTTCCTCGGGCTCCGCTCTGGTCTTGCTGCCGCTGTCATCAGGTAGGGCCTCAGGATCATCTGGCTTTGCTTCGACTTCTGTTCTGGTGATGGGCTGCGGTTCAACCGGTGGATCCTCTCTGGTAACCGGGTGCTCAACCGTGGGCCGGTATCTTGCTCCCGGTTCCAGCTCCTGGCTGCTGGACCTCCGCTGCGTAGCTCTGCCACCATTTTTAGTTTCCGGCAAGGGTAGTTTAGTCTCTGGCCCGCCCCCTTGGTTGTTTGGTGACAATCGAGGCAGGCAAGCAGATTGGCACCTCTGGTATGGCCCTCCCATTGTAAGGGGCCAAGGCACGCCACTGGGCCAGCACATTGTCTCTCATATTTTTAGGCCGCCATTTTGGAGTTCCATTGAAATGGCGGGAAACAGTTCTTTGTGCCGAATAGTGACTGTTGTATGTTCTTCTTAGGCTGATTTTAAAAGTTCATAAGGCACACAGTACCCGGTTACACCAGGCACGAAATCCTGTTTGTGACGCCAGATAGGTGACCCGCCCAGGGGTCTATGGGAACTCGGTTCCCGGGTGTTGATATGGGGGTGCTGTCTCGGTGGCTGGTGCCTGGGCTCGTAGCCCTGGAGGACAGCTGAATAAAGAGTTTAAATAATAAAAGTCTCGTGGCGCCACCTGCAGTTTCTGGTGAGTTCACCATGCCCACTGTGAGACCGCCGGGGATGATGGTGTTGCAGCCAATTGTTAATGCTCCCTGCAGGCGAAGCAGGTTCCCCGGGGAAGGATCGAGTAGCACTTGTTGCTGCAGTGCTGGATATTGTCAGAGTAGCTGCTCTGCAACCTAGTTGAAATGAGACACTCAAGTCATACTTGCTCTGTGCGGGTGTTTACTTGTCACTGGATAAGATGGTAATCAGGTTACAGTTACACAGTCTTTAGCGGGTAGCTGGCTGGGTAGTCACTGGGGAGGATAAAGTTTCTTTGAGGCACCCAGAGTGCTCCTTCAGCTACTTTCACTGTCCTTTGCTGTCTTTCTTGCACCTCCTCACTATCCTTGCGCTGTCCTGCACAACCCATTTGTCTACCAGGCCCATTGGGTGCAATGAGATTACCCTTCTTCTCTAAGGGGCTTAACCCGTTTTAGTGCTCCTGGTGGGGCTGGGGCTGCACGTTCTGGACAAGGTCGGGGCTGCTGGGCAAACCCGCGACCCACCGGTATTCACGGCTCAGGGTTAGACTCACCTGCACCGTGACTTGAAGCCGGTACCCCCGTTGTGGACCACGATTCCCCCGGATCGTGGATAAGGTCCAGCACTGGGTCTTCTACTTCCATCTGAGTTGCCGTTCCTTTCAGGAGCCCTCCCTGTGGTGTCCCTCTAGGACTTATTCCTTGCTTTGTTCCTCAGACTAGACTCCCCCTGTCTGTGTGTTTTCCCGCTCCTTCTAACCTAACGCTCCTCCCACTGGGACCGGTTACACTGGTAACGGGTGGCCAATTGGTTCCCTATGTTAGGTGTAGGGATGCTGGGATAAGAGCCTCAGGTTGACTTTACACTCCCCAATGACAGGAATACCGCACACTTAGTCATGGATGCAGTACCCCTACTGTGGCGCACTGACCAGTGGGGCACAACAATGACATACCCAGACATGAAAAGATACAGGATACTTATTTAGCATCTGACAAAATATTTCATTAATATAGGCAGAAAACCTGCATTACCTAACCTTCTAGGCATCACTACATCAAGAATAGAAGCTAGCCAATATATACTAGAAAAATGGTTAAAGGACAATATCTAGTGACATAGTGGTGGAAATCCAGTGCCCACTGTGCTTGTTCTCTCCGCAGCGTAAACTGACATGCGTGGCGGCTTCCGGATAACAAGCATGTCAATTTATGAGTCGGAGGCAATCTCGGCAGGTAAAAGCATGGAAACACTGCCATGTCCCAAACACTGACTGTGGGCATAGGGCAGCTGCGTTCACCCGTGGAGATCACCGGCTTCCTGCAGGAGGGGAGGCACTGCATCCAGGATGCAGTGTCTCCGGATAGTGTGCACATACCTTAAGACTGTCAAGTCTAAGTTTGCTCTGTCTAAAAACTAAATAGCATAAATCAACCTGATTTACTATTCTCTTATCATATCATTGATTTTGCAGTGACATTATCTATCTTTCAGCAACAGCCTCCCTGTTGTTGGAATGTTGGAGGAGATTATAGCCTATATAATTGAGAAGGAGCAGGAGAAAGTAGGCTCAGATAAAATAGAACACACCATTTGGGGTGATTAATATGTTTCACAGTAAGGACAAGGATGTAATCTAGCTACTGTCTCACCTATTAGGCTATTATTATTAATGTTATTCATATACAACAGTTACACACAGCAAACAAGATCATTATGCTGGATTTGTATAAAATCACTAGTCGGACACTTCCCAAGCATCTAGGACTATGTGATATATCTGCAAATGATGCGTGCAGAGCCCAGTAGGGTGGCCTTTTGCAGCTGACAAATTGTTATTTTGTCAATTGCTTTCACGTGCTGGCCAAGGTTTTTAGGCACAGCACCTAGTGTGCCAATTACCACTGGGACCACCTTCACTGGCTTGTGCCAGAGTTTTTGCAGTTCAATCTTTAAGTCCTCATATTGTGTAAGTTTTTCAAGTTGCATCTCTATAATCCTGCTGTCGCCTGGTATTGTCACATTGAAGATCCACACTTCCTTTTTTGTTACAATGGTAAGGTCCGGAGTATTGTGTTCCAAGACATTATCAGTCTGAACTCGGAAGTCCCATAGTAGTTTTGCATGTTCATTTTTAATAACCTTTTCAGGTTTATGATCCCACCAGTTCTTTGTGACAGACAGATGAAAATTGTGGCCCAAGTTCCAGTGAATCATCTGAGCGGCTGTATTATGCCTTTGCTTGTATTCTATCTGTGTGAACTTCTTGCAGCATTCAGTATATGATCCATTGTTTCATCTGTTGTTATTATTATTATTATTATTATTATGTTGGGCATTTTGCAGAAATCTTTTGCAGCGTATATATCCTCTATTGCCAGGTCACAGCACTGTCAGAGAAATGACCCATGAGTTTTGTACATTTCCAATGCTCACATGGACATGATTCCAGTGCACTGGCCTATGTTTTAATGGTAAATTTCTAACAATGTATTCTATGTGTGTGTGCTGTGTGTTTGTGTAATGTACTGTAGATTTACTCAGGGATCTATTTGCAATTGGGAGCACAGACTACACACAAAAACCAAAGTTTTAAAGTCAACAAGTCTATATTTATCAAACGTGGCAGATAGAATGTGATGTGCAGTAAATGAAAAAGTTCATCAAACCGGTAACACAGAAAGTCTCTGGAAAACGTTCTTAGCAAGATAAAATAACTCAAAGTTCTCTGGAGATAATTCTCACTGGGAGAAACCAATGGAGAAAAACACAGTTCAATAATAATACACTACCAGAGTCCTGGAAAGGGAGTCTCCAGAAAAACAAATCCAATACTTACAGTACAGTTTTTAGAGTCCCAATGGTCATAGAGCTGTAACTGCACTATAAACAATAATTCATTTAGCGTTAGAAGGGGACACGAGGCTTACGTGACACATGGTTTGTGAAGCTGGAGCAAAGTCAGGAAGTAAACACAGACAGCTGCAAGCAGGAGAGTAGCTGAAGCTGAAGAAATTACAGGAGACCAAGGCAGTAGCTGAAAACTCTGGAGCGAATCAGCAGAAGGTTGAGCACAGTTGGAAAGCACTGAAAGCCTGGAATTCAAACTGAATACTCAAGCATAGGTGGACGGAAGGCAGAGGTTTATAAAGGAAGAAGGCAGGATCACATGATTAGGAGTGAAGCAGCAGACACCATTTTGTAAAGGGGCAAAGTGCACAGAATGTCAATAGAGATCTAAAGTCCTAACAGCTTGGAAGGAATGCTGAATCATGCTTTTGCTGCAACATCTTAAGCATTCAATTGTGCCATTCAGGAAATGAGGGAAAATTGGCACACAATGTGTGAATTACTTACAGACATTATTTAGGGTTGGCTTCTCTTGATTTAGTGTCAGTTGGAGAGATCCTGTGTAGTGTCCAAGAGCTATTTTAGTGATTAGTGGATTGAATGAGTGGCTTGAGATGAATAGTGAAAACACCTTAAATTGTGTGCTGCATCGAGTAACACATAGAATATTACCTCTGTGACCATCCTGGGAGTAGCAGACCAATTGTCTCTAATGGAGGGGAGAATGAGCGCTAGGAAGGTGGGAGAGAGTGCAACTGTAGGTCAACTGAAGTAGGTGAGCAGAGTAGGGACTGAGTGCAAATGCCTGCCAACTGGAGGTGAGAAAGACAGTAGCCCAGGAGAGGACCCCACTGTGAGTGACAGGAAAGCCATTGCAGGAACAAAAAAGCCCTAAGGTGCAGATTAGAATCTAAGTGGTTGTTCAAGTGGACACTGAGGGCTATAACAGACAACCGTATATTTGGTCTAAGTGTCATTTGTCAAAAAATTGGATTGCACTCAGACCTATTTTATTCTTCAAGTGCACATGCCACATTTTTCTTTTTTGGATTTAAGGAAAAAAATAGCAGCATACACAATTTGCCTTCAAGACTCTGATGTCATTCAGCCATTCAAATCTATGGGTCTGTGAAAAAAAAATCAGTGAACTGAAAATGGAGAGAGTGGAGAACCTTCCCCTCCACACCCACCTCTGAGAAAAGCGCATCCCACTGTGATCAGAGTCCTATTATCAGAATTTGGACTATTTTTCTTGGATGGAGAATATGCAATCATGTGAACCCAGCCAAAGGGTGTGGGAATGGAATACATTAGGTGTGGACTGTCTGGTTGTGCAACTGGACACTGAAAATGGTGTGAGTGTAGTACTGAGGGGAACCAGATACCTAGTTACGATGTAAACCTACATAGACAGGAAAGGTGGAGCGACTACAAACAGTATATGTTTTATAAAAAGTTTTCCTGTTGTGCCAAGTTAAAAGTACAAGTGCTTATATATTGGTTATATTTAAATAAAGCCATGTTGCTATTACCATTGTCTAGTATCTTGTCTGGGATGGAGTGCATTCTGGGTATATACTACAATGTGTGCAGAGATATCAAGTTTGCTGCTCTTACACCACAATGATAGTAAGGGTGCATTCACATAGAGGTTGCTTAAAGTAAACCTTTCATGTTGCACATCTTCCCCAATTTGTGGACAACATGAATAAAGTAAGAGAAGCTAAGAAGAATTATATATAGGTTTGTTGAAGAAAGTTCAGTATGATATATATTATATCATAAACAAGAAATGAGAGCCGCACTCACCATTAGATAGACTCTATAGATAGAGGACCCGTCGAAGCGGTACACACCGCGAAACGGCAGGCCGTCGTCCTCCGTCCCCGCACCTCCTCCCCTTCCCTGCTGAGGTCCATATGACTGGACTGAATTAAGAATAAAACGACAAGATCTGCTAATGGTGAGTGCGGCTCTCATTTCTTGTTTATTGTATGGACTTACTTTATAGCCGGCACCACCATTACGGGCAGCAGTAGTCACGGGAGTGACAGCCTCGTTTTCAGTATATACGGTTAGTGCCCGTTGTCTTCTGGTTTGCTAGCAATATATATTATATCCATTGAAATCCCTAATGTTTTCATGCATATGAGAACTCATTAATTAAAAAAAAACTAATTTGACAAAGATACAGGATACATCTTTGTTTCTAACAGAGGGATATACTAATTATATCTACTTATATAATCGGGAGTTTGGGATTTGGGCGTTGTAGCCGAATCCCACAATCCCTTGCGGCACTGCGAGCGATAACGCGATAGCGTCATCACGAGCCGCAGCCGCACTACCCAGCCCCGGCGTCAGCACCCACCATACCCGCCCACATGCCGGGCCCTTAAGAAGTGACAGGGCCCAATGCTGTGTCCGAGGGAAGCAGTGAGGAGACGCTCACACACAAGCTGCCCTCTCTCCCTCTCTCTCCTGCTCTGTGCACTGATTTGTGTGATCCGTACAAAGCAGAAGAAAACCCCGGGAGTTACAAAGAGCGTGTAGGAGCCCGGCAAATATAACACTTTCCTCAATGTCATGTGACCTACATTTAAAGGTCCTGCAGATGCTTACACCTTTAGTGTAGGTCGCAGTGGCTCCTCTCCTGCTGGGTATCGATCAGGACCTTCATGATATGGTAATGTATGGTGTGTGTGTGTGTGTAATAAGTGTGCCTGCTGCAGGTGTGTGTGTGTGTGTTGTTAGTGTAATAAGTCTGCTTGCTGAGGTGTGTCTGTGTCTTAGTGTAATAAGTGTGCATTCTGCAGGTGTGTGTGTTAATGTAATAAGTGTGCATGCTGCAGGTGTGTCTGTGTGTGTCTGTTAGTGTAAGAAGTGTGCATGCTGCAGGGGTGTGTGTGTTAGTGTAATAAGTGTGCATGCTGCAGGTGTGTGTGTTAGTGTAATAAGTGTGCATGCTGCAGGGGTGTCTGTGTGTGTGTGTTAGTGTAATAAGTGTGCCTGCTGCAGGGGTGTGTGTTTTAGTGTAATAAGTGTCCCTGCTGCAGAGGTGTGTGTTAGTGTAATAAGTGTGCATGCTGCAGGGGTGTGTGTGTTAGTGTAATAAGTGTGCCTGCGGCAGGCCTGTGTGTGTGTTAGTGTAATAAGTGTGCCTGCTGCAGGGTTGCATGTTTGTGTATATAGTGTCTTTGGCTACGTTCACACGCTGCATAATTCACCATTTACGATGCGCTTTTTAGCGCTTGCATAAATGCCGTGAAATGCTACCCTGCAAACGCATCCCAGCAAAATCTAAGTACAGACAAAAATGCTGAACTGCATAAATACGCAGGTATTACACAACGTGTGAACGTAGCCTTTATATGCACTTAACAGAGCTATGTGTGTCTTATAGGCTGGGCCCTACCTGGAGGGAGGTGATACATTTAATTGAGGGGGTATATATATATATATATATATATATATATATATATATATATATAAATACAATAATCCTTTTAAGCAGCAAGCCTTTTGGGTGCAGCTGCAGCTCGGCTTACTTCACAGCCTTAATACATACAATTCAATGAAAGTTCCACTGCAGCACTCCTTTGAAAAATGATTTTCCTTTATTCCTGGCTTTGGTTAAAGATCAGGCAGGAGATGGCCACGTATCGGGCACACACGCCCTTTGTCAAGCCCAAGTGCTTGACAAAGGGCGTGTGTGCCCGATACGTGGCCATCTCCTGCCTGATCTTTAACCAAAGCCAGGAATAAAGGAAAATCGTTTTTCAAAGGAGTGCTGCAGTGGAACTTTCATTGAATTGTATATATATATATATATATATATATATATATATATATATATATATATATAAAATGCTGAGGTGGTAGGCTGGGCCCTTGGGGTGGAGTGATATACAGTAATACAGTATAATATACAGGGTGAGGGTGCTGCCTGGGCCCTTGGGGTCGAGTAATATACAGTAATACACTATAACATACAGGGTGAGGGTGCTGGCTGGGCCCTGGGTTGGGTGGGTGATATTTATGAAGGATTAGGCATTACACTAAACCTATATATCTCTATGCCATATCAGTGCATCATAAGTTGTGGTATGTATTAAAGGGGCCCGCTGCGACTCTTTCGCCTGGGGCCCACAAAAACCTGGAGCCGGACCTGCTTCCGCCCCTGGCCGCTCTCTCACCGCTGGGGCCTTGGTGTCGCCATGCTGGTGGAGTAGCGGTGTAGAAGCTCTGGGCGGGTGCTGGGAGCCAGTGACGTCATCCTGTGGGCGGCGGCGGTGGCGGCCAATGGGAGTGAGCGGGGCGTGTCAGACTGCACTCCCATTGCCCCCCGCCGCCCCTGCAAGCGGATTGCCCGCTGTGTTGTAAACACATGACGCCCATCCCATTGGCCAGGACTCGGCGTCCGGGACCAATCAAATGGCCGTCCTGTGTTTCCCACAGAGTGCCCAATCCGCTCCTTCCCCTCAGGTCACATGTGTGACCTGAGGGGACGGACTGATCCCTCTCTGCAGCCCCCACCCCGCCGCAAAGGACAATGGCGTGTCACTGGGGCTGCTTTCTGCCCCAGCATGCTGCCACGTCCTGCCGCTCCAGCCGGACCTCTCCTCACCCCTCCAGCCGAACCTCTCCTCACCCCTCCAGCCTCTGCTCTCCTCACCCATCCAGCCTCTGCTCTCCTCACCCATCCAGCCTCTGCTCTCCTCACCCATCCAGCCTCTGCTCTCCTCACCCCTCCAGCCTCTGCTCTCCTCACCCCTCCAGCCTCCCGCCACATCATACTCTGCTATCCACAGAGCCGCCTCTATACTCTGCTACCCACACAGCCGCCTCTATACTCTGCTACCCACAGAGCCGCCTCTATACTCTGCTACCCACAGAGCCGCCTCTATACTCTGCTACCCACAGAGCCGCCTCTATACTCTGCTACCCACAGAGCCGCCTGTATACTCTGCTACCCACAGAGCCCCCTGTATACTCTGCTACCCTCAGAGCCGCCTGTATACTCTGCTACCCTCAGAGCCGTCTGATTACTCTGCTACCCACACAGCCCCCTGTATACTCTGCTACCCACTGACCCGCCTGTATACACACAATTCATTTCACCGCGCTCCCGATGCAATTGCATCAGGCCTTTTTAATAGTATAGTATAATAACAACATGACAATGATATGCATCCAAATCATTGAATATGATCTATATTTAGGGTGAGTGCCCACAATTGGAGCAGTGCATTTTCGCTGCATCAAAGAAAAACATTGTATTCTACAGTTCAAGCACACTGGATGGAATTTACAGAAATCCCATGCCAATGTGCTTCTGTCTTCAACAGCATAAGTTGATACGTAGCACAGCTTCTCAAGTCAAGTCGAAGTATGTCAATTTCTTCCACCTGAGAAAAAGCTAAAATATGTTGCACTCAGAGTCCTCATTGTGGGTATGGATGCTGCATTCTCCCAGAGTCCTGATTGTGGGTGTGGATGTTGCATTCTCCCAGAGTCCTGATTGTGGGTATGGATGCTGCATTCTCCCAGAGTCCTGATTGTGGGTATGGATGCTGCATTCTTCCAAAGTCCTGATTGTGGGTATGGATGCTGCATTCTCCCAAAGCCCTGATTGTGGGTATTGATGCTGCATTCTCCCAGAGTCCTGATTGTGGGTATGGATGCAGCATTCTACCAGAGTCCTGATTGTGGGTATGGATGCTGCATTCTTCCAGAGTCCTGATTTTCGATATGGATACTACATTCTCCCTGAGTCCTGATTGCAGGTATGGATGCTGTATTATCCCAGACCCCTGATTGTGGGTATGGATGCTGCATTCTCCTAGATTCCTGATTGTGGGTATGGATGCTGTAATCTCCCAGAGTCCTGATTGAGAGTATGGATGCTGCACTCTACCAGAGTCCTGATTGAGGGTAAGGATGCTGCTTTCTCCCAGAGTCCTGATTGTGGGTATGGATGCTGCATTCTCCCAGAGTCCTGATTGTGGGTATGGATGCTGCATTCTCGCAGAGCCCTGATTGTGGGTATGGATGCTGCATTCTCCCAGAGTCCTGATTGTGGGTATAGATGCTGCATTCTCCCAGAGTCCTGATTGTGGGTATGGATGCTGCATTCTCCCAGAGTCCTGATTGTGGGTATGGATGCTGCATTCTCCCAGAGTCCTGATTGTGGGTATAGATGCTGCATTCTCCAAGACCCCTGATTGTGGGTATGAATGCTGCATTCTCCCATAGAAAACACTCTTGTCTCTGTAGAGAAGGACACAATACTTTTAGAAAAAGCGTGTCCTGATCGAGGTCACTAAGCCCAGTCAACATTCCTGACATGCCTGTGTTAGTAAATATACTAATTCTCAAAAATTAACATTTTTGGGGCTCTTCTTTATGCTATTCCTGTTATTCCTCTTAGAAAGTTTATAAATAAATTTAAAACTGGTTACCAGTTGGCTTGCGTATCTGCACGCTGTGATACTGTCCAATTAGTGCAAATAATGTAGTGACAAAAGGGAGAATACTAAAACAAAGTTGTGATTGTATTTATATATGTACAGGAGGCCAACAGAGAAACAGCGTAAGTGCGGAAAAAAAAATAATGAAATATAATTCCAAATTTTTAATTAATGAGAAAATGCACGTTTTAATATAATAGGTTCTGCAGGCTCTTTGTGAAGAACAGGCATCTGTATGATCTTATAACTTGCGTTTACCAAAGAAAACAACATATCTGGTAAATGATCTAACTTCTAAAATGAAGAGGACTAAAATCAAACCTGTGCCAGGGGGCACACAAATACAGCTCTCACAATGTTATTTCCTTGCTATTCAGTCTACAGAGGAAGTAATTGCTATGAATAATTTATCTTGATTAACATATAAACTTCTTCAAGACAAGGAACATTTACATCTGTGTACACTCTTAAATAACAGTGTTCTCTTTGCCTTTGTAATTTTAGCAGCAGAAGAGGGAATGAACAGTCTGATTAAATAAAATAAATTACAGAGCAGAGACAATACCTGTGCGAAATTGTGGATTTTACAAATAAGATCAAAAGTTAACCAAATTAATAAGTAAAGTAATGGTTATTAAACTTGAATAGTCATTTGAAAGTAAATGTTACAGCTACATAATTACCTCATAATATACTAAACTGGGTAAGCGACTGAAGAAAAGGCTAATTCATCTTAATGAAAAAGTAAGAAAAATGAATGTTGAAACTTGTATGCCTATACCTGAGAAGTGGGAAATAATCTTCTATCTCAGAAATCAGAAAGGAATTAATTTTTGATCGAAGACAACAGATTAATTGAATATCCCACGAAAAGAGTTTTAAAGGGCTACACGGCACGACTTCATTAACGATATCGCTTAAACGTCACGGGTTTGGAGTCGTTCAAGTAACATCGTTAGGACGTCGTTGCGTGTAACACCAAGATTCAACAACGATAAATCGTTGGGTCGCTGAACATGTTCTCAAATCACACGATCAACGATCAGCCAACCTGCCATATCGTTGTGTGTGACAATGCGATAACGATGTCGTTTACGACTTCGCCCATTCACAGCAATGAGCAGGGATCGTTCGCTGAGTTTTGTGAATGATACCTGCTCACAACATCATTGGTGAGTCATCCACGATATCTAGATGTGTGACATCTTACCAGCGATGTCCTAACGACTGTGCGCCCACGAGATCATTAGCGACATCAATACAGCATCATGCTGTGTAACGGTACCTTAAGAATGAACATATGTCTGCTTCTGACAGTCTAGTGAGGACACCTTGTGGAAAATTTATGAATGGTTTTTAA
>JARQOC010000001.1:230645323-230677083 GCA_033576535.1 Allobates femoralis | reverse complement strand
AGTCCCTAGTAGTTCTTGCGTTACCTGGGCTAACCCTTACCACAGACTAAAACTATAGCAACTTGGACCTATTCTGCCTGATTGGCCATCAAGCAAAGGGCAATTTGCCTACAGAAGGAAAGGTGTGGTGAGGTAAAAAAGTGATCCCAGAGTGAGTAAAGCAAATAACAAAATGTTAAATGCAAGAGAACTTATACACTGCTAAAGATATGCCACCTACTTCCTACCAACAAACAGAAAGTACCGTATATACTCGTGTATAAGCCGAGTTTTTCAGCACAAAAATTGTGCTGAAAAGTGCCCCCTCGGCTTATACACGAGTCACTATACGGCTGAGTGTGGGGGGGCCGGTGTCCGGGGGCTGGAGGAGGCAGGGGGAGGCTGCACTATGAGCGGCCGATCACGTGGGGCCGCTCATTAGTGCAATGCAATATGCACGGCATCCCCCTGTCCATCAGCGGCAGGGGGAGCCGTGCATATTACATTGCTCTCCCCCAGTAGTTTATACAGGCCCCCCGATCCCCCCCCCCCCGTAGTTTATACAGGCCCCCCGATCCCCCCCGCCCCGTAGTATATACAGGCCCCCCGTAGTTTATGCAGGCCACCCGATCCCCCCCCCGTAGTATATACAGGCCCCCCGATTCCCACCCTCTATGTAGTATATACAGGCCCCCCGCGCTCTATATACAGGCCCCCGGTTGCAGCCACGGACCTGTAAGAGAATCGCTTTCATACTTACCCTCCTCGCTGTTACCCGCGCTCCTCCGGTCTCCTTCCCGCTTGTACCCGGCGCGTCCACAATGACGTCATTGTGGATGCGCCGGGAAGAAGCTGGAAAGGAGACGAGGACGCGCGATGACAGTGAGGAGGGTAAGTATGAAAGCGATTCTCTTACAGGTCTGTGGCTGCAACCGGGGGCCTGTATATAGAGCGCGGGGGGCCTGTATATACTACAGGGAGGGTGGGAATCGGGGGGCCTGTATATACTACGGGGGGGGGGGATCGGGTGGCCTGCATAAACTACGGGGGTGGGTAATCGGGGGGCCTGTATATACCACACTGCTGGGGGCTGCTGCCTGTATATACCACACTGCTGGGGGCTGCTGCCTGTATATACCACACTGCTGGGGAGGCTGCTGTATACCACACTGCTGGGGAGGCTGCTGTATACCACACTGCTGGGGGCTGCTGCCTGTATATACCTCACTGCTGGGGGCTGCTGCCTGTATATACCACACTGCTGGGGGCTGCTGCCTGTATATACCACACTGCTGGGGGCTGCTGCCTGTATATACCACACTGCTGGGGGCTGCTGCCTGTATATACCACACTGCTGGGGGCTGCTGCCTGTATATACCACACTGCTGGGGGCTGCTGCCTGTATATACCTCACTGCTGGGGGCTGCTGCCTGTATATACCACACTGCTGGGGGCTGCTGCCTGTATATACCACACTGCTGGGGGCTGCTGCCTGTATATACCACACTGCTGGGGCTGCTGCCTGTATATACCACACTGCTGGGGGCTGCTGCCTGTATATACCACACTGCTGGGGGCTGCTGCCTGTATATACCACACTGCTGGGGGCTGCTGCCTGTATATACCACACTGCTGGGGGCTGCTGCCTGTATATACCTCACTGCTGGGGGCTGCTGCCTGTATATACCACACTGCTGGGGGCTGCTGCCTGTATATACCACACTGCTGGGGGCTGCTGCCTGTATATACCTCACTGCTGGGGGCTGCTGCCTGTATATACCACACTGCTGGGGGCTGCTGCCTGTATATACCACACTGCTGGGGGCTGCTGCCTGTATATACCACACTGCTGGGGGCTGCTGCCTGTATATACCACACTGCTGGGGGCTGCTGCCTGTATATACCACACTGCTGGGGGCTGCTCCCTGTATATACCACACTGCTGGGGGCTGCTGCCTGTATATACCTCACTGCTGGGGGCTGCTGCCTGTATATACCACACTGCTGGGGGCTGCTGCCTGTATATACCACACTGCTGGGGGCTGTATACCTGTGCTGGAGTCCACCCTCGGCTTATACACGAGTCAATAGGTTTTCCCAGGTTTTGGGGGCAAAAGTAGGGGGGTCGGCTTATACACGGGTCGGCTTATACACGAGTATATACGGTAGGTGCAGAGTAAAGAACATATACAGCAGAGAGATGATTTTTAGTTGGTCTTCCATTGACTGGCATAAACAAACAGCAATACAGCTGGACATCCAAATGAAAATATCACCAACAGAAAATACAAGCAAAGAAAAAGTATTTAAAGCTCCACCCGAAAGGTGATTGGGAAGACAAACTATATTAAATGAATACACCTGTAACCCTAATAGAAATAATGCAAAGATTAGAGAAACTAAGCATCCAGGGAAAAGGTGTATCCACTGTGATTTGGGGGATAGAGAAGTCGACCATAGAGCACAGACTCAAGGGTTTGAATCCAGAAGCATGCCAGTGCTCTCTGTAATGCAGGCAACCAGCTAATGTTCCTCTTCATCCTACAACTATCACCCCATGTAGTTTCTTCCTCAAAGAGTTGTAGAACCTCACAAATGTTAGGCTGCCTTCACATTTGCGTATGGGAACTCAGCGTATGCTGCGTTCCCATACGCAGTCAAGCCCATGCGCACTGTGTTCCTATGTTTAACATAGGAACGCATAGTGCCTGCGTTTGCTGCGTTCGGGTGCGGATGCGGAATATATCTGCTTCCTCCAGGGTCCCCTGTCCGCACCCGGGACGCAGCATGTTGCATTTTTTGTGCGCTTGGGGACCTTGGAAAATCAGCAAGCTTCCCCAAGCGCACAAAACAATGCATTGGCGTCAATGGGTCCGCAGTGTTCTGCGCTTGACAGCGCAGGAGAACGCTGCGGACCCATTGAAATCTCTCCCGGTGGCCGCCGGTGATGTCACAGGAGATCACCGACGGCCACCGGGAGATTAGCTGAGCTTTTGATGATCTCCTCCTCCCCGCCGCTGGTAATCTCCTAGCGGTGTCGGCGGGGAGAAACACCTGATGTGACAGCTGTTTGAATCTTCCCGCGCCGACATTTCCTCTCGGTGTCGGCACGGGAAATTCAAACAGCTGTCAGATCAGCTGTTTAACCCGCTGACACATCCCAGAGCTTACCGGCGGCTGGGAGGAGGAGGTCTCCGCCGCTGATCTCCACCTCCGGCCCGCCCCCAGACACCGCCGATTGGCTGCCCGGGCTGCACAGTGATGTGTTCGCAGGTGGACATTCTCCGCTGCGGACACAAAAAATGACCCTGCTTTCACTGCGTTTGTGTCTGCATGCCATCAGCATGCAGACACAAATGCAAATGTGAAGGTAGCCTTAGACATCCATGCCCACTCATCAGTTCTTATGTGCGGAGGCTGACTAGAAAACTGACAAGCATATTTTATCTGGTATTTAACTACTGCTCTCTGCTGCTCATAAAGCCTTGTCAACATGTGTAATGGGGAGTTCTGGCACATGGTCTCGTCGCACACTATGTTCAAATTTGCCAAGCTTCAGATCCGCAACCAGGTTACGGCATTATTACACATGATCATGTCTGGTTGTAGAGAGCCACAGATCTCTATGGTTTGTTTTATAGACCATATGACAAAATAGGACTGCAGCACTCCTTTCAGGTGTTTCCCAGCCTTTTAGGCCTACAGGCAAAAATTGTGACGTTTCAGTCAATACATGACTTTATTCCAGCCAATGATTTGTTTTAGCTTTCCTCAACACTGCGGTGGTGTGCTGTTTGTCACCTAAACAAATTAGTTTCAGCAGAGCCTGTTGCCACTTCAATGAGGCAGTGCTGCAGTGTTTCCAGCTTGGGACTGATATGGACAACATGCTCAGAGATGACACTTTGGAGATGGAGAATGTGTAAAAGGAGGGGTTTGCAGGAACTGGTTCAGGAGGTGGAGGAAACCATGATGGAACTAGGGCCCGCAATCTTCATCTTCAGTAGCATGTGTGCTATCACATAATCCGACTCGATCCCAGCCTCCACAAGGTTCACCCAGTATGCCGTCAGGGAAATGTAATGACAATGGCTATAAGCACTTGTCCATGTGTCATTCGGTAAGTGGACCTTACCAGTAACTGCATTGGTCAGGAAAAGGTAATGTTATGAAACATGTGCTGGTGTAAGGCGAGAATGACACTTGGAAAATAGTGGCTGCTGGGGACCAGGGGACGGCCGCTATAAGGTTCCGGAAAACCTTAGTGTCCACAAGCCTAAATGGCAACATTTCCAGGACAAGCAGTCTGGAAATGTGACTGTTTAGTGTTTGGGCCTTTGGGTGGATGGGTGGCATGGCATTTACATTTGTATTCAAAGGACTGGGGTAGGGACAGCTGAACGCTGTACTGGGACAAAAAAATCGGACGTGGTTGCTGATGGTGCTTGCAAATGTGCAATGATAAGTGCAGAACAAGAGGCATCCATACCTGCATCCTGAACATGGAATTGGCATGCACGTAGCACAGGGGAAGAGGGACCCAGGTGTTTGGCGCAACCAAAATGGGTGCTTTCATGACATTTGGCTGAGCAGGATGATGGTGGCCAGGCTGCTAGTGGTCAGGCTCATGCTGATTTTAGTATGGAACAGGTTGCAAATTACCACTCTTTTACAATCTGCACTTTCTTTGAAAAAGCGGCATTCTCGCAATCCCTAACTTTTTGGCAGGAAATTTGGCATTTGTGGGTGCTATTAGGGTCTGTCACCTGCGTTTAGCCACCTCACTGCCTTTTCCTGCCTGTTGTGGTGCTGTGGATCCCTCTTCTCTACTCTGCTCTCCTCACTCTGCATGGCACCTTCTCAGGTTGGGTCAGTAAGAGAGATGACAAGTGAAGCTTCCCCGAACATCTTCGCCAATGTCAAATTTCCCAGGAACATTGCAGATTCAATTCAGGATCAGAAACACAAGCAATTTACAAAAAAATGGCATTTGTGGCTTTGTTAGTTAACTGATCAGATTAAAAAAAAGCATTATTTGTTAAATTATGCTTTTCTTCTATCTTCTGACAGTGTAAAATAGTGGGAGGGGTGTTTGATGAGGGGAGGGGGTGGGAGAGGTCAGAGTATCGTTGGACTCCATTTTTTCCCACCAGCATTTTCTGTGTGGATGTGCTGGGTCAGCAGCCAATCAGGGTGCTTAATGGAAACCTCAATGCCACTGGATATCTGAAATTGCTACATGATTCAGATATCCAGTGGCATTGAGGTTTCCATTGATGAAGAATGGCCCAGCTCTCTCTTCCTCCCTCACAATTCCCTTTCTGCTCCTTCTGTATGGGGAAGGGGTGGATGTTCGGTGTCCCATGTAGAAACCTGACAAACTCAAAGTACAGTGTTTCGCTGCACATACGAAGAATACAAAGAAATTACCACAGTTGTCAGGTAGTGATGGCTTTTATACTTACGCATTTCGGAGCTTTTTTCCCGCTCCCTCCTCCGGGAACCAACATAATGTTTCAGTTCGTCCCCAGATCACCATTTCCTGCATGTCGAGTGTTGGATCCTGCGGCAGCGATATTGTGTGGTTACACTGGTTGTGGGTTACACAACCGTCTCAGGTGAGCAACTACAATTATTTGCCCTAAAAAAGTCATCCAAAGATAAGACTCTATTGCGCTCTTCTTTCCTTATTTCTAGTTTGTTGGCTTGAAACCTGCACACTCCTCTCATCTCTACCCACTTGAGGGGAGGAAAAAAGTCTCCCTCCGACTCCTTCTGTGCAGATTTCTATTAATGGCCACAGAACACCTCCTCCCTTCTCTGCAGGCTGGAGTAGGGAGTGAATCACTGCTGTCAGGATCAGCCGTAATTAGATCCCTCCCTGTGGTGCAGTGCTTTTTCTTATAGCACAGATCCAGCACCTGCATGAAAGAGGAGAGGATGGAGGCCCTTCCAGGGTCTTTTGCAGACTCCTCTGTCTGCAAATTACTTAAATACAGCCTTTCTCGCCTCTTAGTATCCATGCTGACTCTAATGCATAGACAAGATGCTTCTGCAGTGTTCGGGCACCCCTGTCCTTCAGGCCCCAGAGCAGCTGCACCGGCTGCACCAGGGTATGTCTACCACTGGCTTGCAGCTCCCAGTGGCCATGTATATAAAGTATAACGTATACAGGGTCACAACAGCAGGACTCCATACTGTTCTTAAAGCATCATGCTGGAGTTCTTTAATATTTCACCTCCAGAGTGGTGTTACTTATGGATGTTTCCTGCCCGTAGTAAAATAGTTAACATCACTGTCTTATTCTCTGTGATGATTCAGTACTCACCTACTAGTTGTGACTTTCCAGTGTTTGCTAAGCGAGTTAGAGGTCACTTCTTCATCAAACTAAGGGCCTCATAGACTTACTCCGAGAGCTTTTGGTAGTTAGCTCTGACTTCTGGTAAGTCACGAGCTGCTATAACAAGATGGCAAACTGACAGGAAAAGTACAAGATAGCTGTGGTAAATATTTCACTATGAACAGGAACAGGCATTAGTGACACTTTCTGGATATGGATATTATGTAGATAGGCAAAGATATCTTATAACTTGATTTTTGTATCTTTTTAATTTGTTGGGTGCATTAGATCTTTCGTGATTTCTTAAACGTAATAATATTAAAGATTGTTTATAGATGAATTAATAATAATGTCTGTTCCAATGATGTCATTTGCCTTTAATACTCTGAGTCTACATTTAACAGATTATGTAATATTTTTAAGAACCGTTACTTAAGGAATCTGACATATATAATTCAGACCTGGGAAATGGTCACTGAGAAAAATAAGATACTATATAATGGTGTTTCATGGCAATAATTATATGTTTTTGTTGAACCAAAATGTTTGTTTAAACAATAGATTTTACCACTATTACAAATGGAGTATGTTACTTATACCATTAAGTAATGAAATCCTGAGTTCCCCAGTGTTGTCTATTATAAAAATGATATGCTGAATAATAAATCAGTGTTTACTTAGCACTTGAACTGTGTCAAGTTTCTGTTATTAACTGTAAAGTGAGTAAATGCGCATAGGGTCTTATCCTTTTACAAAGGTTTATAGGGTATTTATAGGAACTGCCATTAACATTCAGTTTTTGCTATCTCATGAGCATGCATTATATTAATATATATAATCTGATAAACCAAACAGGTCAAGTGACTACTCTGTTGTAGATAATTCATTTAACAAATGGTCTGAGTCTGCCAACTAAGGTGTTTCCATTAGATTAAAATTCGATGCTTGATAAAAATCGGACCGATTTGGCCATGAGCACCTATGGGTCATGATCGAATCGGATGTGCATTTGCAATCCGATTTGGTCCGATCTGATTTTTGTAGATTTTTTATCGTTGCAAAAATCCGAGTACTTTAGTGCACTCCGTCCAACTGATCAATTTAACATGGGCCCTATGTGAGGGGTCCCGAGGAAAATCTGATGTCTCCTTCGACCCTGTTTTCTTCTGGCATTAGTAAGACAATGCTCTGCAAAATGGGAGCGCAGGTTAAAATAAAAAAAAAAAAAAGTTATGCTCACTTCCGAGCCCCGCCGACTCCTGCACTCCTGTTTCTACGCAGGTTCCGGTGTCTGCAGAGGTCTTCATTCTTGCTGTAGGACCTGCGGTAATGTCACATCAGTGACCAGCGGGTACCATAAGTGGAACTGCTAGTATCGTGAACTGTGATTATCACCAGTCCTGTCACTGAAGAGTATGGAGCTGCAGGAAGACGGCGGGGGCTCGGGGAGAGGTGAGCATAAACTTTTTTTTTTTGCCCGGAGGCTTCGATTTAATGCCGGAATCGGATGCCTGTTTGGCATCCGATTCCAGGCATCAGAAGGGAGCCGATGCTGTCCGAATTTATCGGACAGCATCGGCTCCCTTCAAAATCGTAATGTGAAAGTAGTCTAACCATTTTTTCCCATCCTGGAGACGTATCCATCAGCTGGGAGATAACAGCATCTTATCACATCAGGTGAGAAAATTAATTACCTTACTTATCAACCATGCTGTGGGTATCTCTTTGGGGATAGAAACCATTAGCTGCTAGTCTCAGACAATAGTGGCCAAAAATACTGAAAAGTCTTACTTGAGAACCTTGGTCATACTCTCACCTGTCTTGTTTTAATTGTTTGTTTTGGCTACATAGTTGTTCTTAACTAATTGTACCGATAATCTGTTGGTGTGCCCCATGGAATTTTTAACACCTTTTTTTCCAAGTGACAAAAGAGGGGAAAAGATGGGATGAAAATGTAAAAATGGTTTGCATTAAATTCTCTATTTTTTCTGGCTTTAGAGTATTTGGATAGATCATTTAAAAAAAAATTTGATTCATTGCTTGACTTGAAAATTGTAATTACAGACCAAGAGTAGCCATGTTGACAATTACATTAGAAGTCGCTCATTTGCAGAGCCCAGCAGATATACCCATAAGGTGGCTGGTTGTGGAGCCATGTGGGGCATCATAAGCCAGACATTTGCAAAGCCCAGCAAATATACCACTAAGGTGTCTGGATTTTTTAAGTGTTAAGATGTGGAGATTTTGAGTTTTGGCATAGGGACCGTACTGTATGGTCCTGTTGACCTTGACGCTTGACACATTATCTCTGTGTTTGCCTGTTTATTTGTTTAAAAGCCGTTGGTATTGTGAAAAATCTTTAACATTATAGGCAGTTGTGAGACATTATTCTAAAATCGTGTGCTCCTGGGTGCAAGTCCCCAATAAGACTTATGGTCAAACAGCACATCTTGCCCTGCTTAACTTTTTACATCCCCCACTTACGCTGCAGGTGTGGTGAAAGACTCAGAGGAACTTTTAGAGTAAATTTTACCTCTTTTGCTCTATCCATCTTTGTTTTGCAAGGTGGAGGCTTTTTTTCTTGGTTTATCCAAACTATGCTGTACGTAAGGTGGACGCTTTCTTCCAATGTCCCTACTTACACTCATGTGAGGTAGATGACTCTTCTGCTCTTTCCATTCACATCGTTCTGTGGCTGAATTCTCTGAGCTAGCTCCCTGGGAGTAAATTCTAAATTGTATCAGCAGTGTGCTATTCTCTATTCCTATCTCTCATTCCTATCGCTCATATCTCTCTCTAATCGCTCTATCATCTCTCTCTATCTCATCTCTATCTTTTCTCTCTGTCTTTTTCATAACTCTCGCTACCTTTCTCTATCTTCCTCTATCTCTCCCTCTATCTCTCTCTCTCTCTCTCACTATCTCTATTCAATTGAGATAACTGGTTATACATTTTTATTTTCTTTTAGTTTCAACAGAAATACATGAAACACTGGGGGATCAGTAGAGAAAGTTTTTTTTTTTAGTTAAAAGGTTTCAAAACCAATTACTGCTAGTTGACATTTCTTTAGAGGGGGGTTTCAGGAGAAAGTTTCCTGGGAACATTGCCAAGAAATACATGCTTTTGTTAAGTTCTGATTTGAAAAATGGGAATTGATTATTTAAAAAAACACTGATCAATTCATGCCAATAGCTTTGGTGGCAGAAAGAAATGGCATACTCTATCAGACATGTCCAGCAATGGCCACTGCAAATCAGGGTGTCCAATTTCCCCTATATCAACACATACCTTGGCATCCCTGGGTACTGTACAGGCAGTACAAAATTCCCCTATTGCAACACAGGGTGAGTCTACTTCTCCTTCAGCCGCCATTTTAAAACAGGTTGTGGTAACTTTCCCTTTTTGCCTGGCATCCATTTTAACTCTGGTAAACTTCTCGCCAGCCACCATCTTAAAACAGAGTGTCTCCATTTCCTCTTGCAACCCAGCAGCCATTTTAGCTGCTGTAGTGCTAGCTTTTATATCAGATTCCCCTGACTATATGGGAGTCAACTCATGCTGGTCATACTCCTCATACCTCGGTTAACCCTTCCTCATTTTGGAAAAAAAGGACAACATAATGTCTCTTGTCCCCCAAGAGTTATGGAGTTACAGACCCTGGTAAATAGTCTGCCTGACTCAGATAGGTTCGTTATGGCATTTTACTGGAAAATGAATCAAATCCATAAAATGTCTTCAACCTCCTGGACACAGCTCTATAATATCACCCAAAATAATACAGACGATTTCTTTTGGCCGATAATGGAGACAGCTTTAAAGCCGCTCTATGGGGATGATTGATAGCCATATGAGTCAGGACAGGCATTCTTAAAGTTGATCTAGGATTGGGATATAGTCCACATTGCAGACCAAGCCACATCAGAACATAACGATTCACAGCAGGAAGAAGATGGCATAGACATCTACATAGGCTGGCATACACACAGCTCGAAGCAACACAACCAAGACTCAAGAGCTGAATCAGTGGGCCCATACAGCCCAAAAAGAAAGAGATAAGTAAAGATTGGTCCATCTACAAATTTGTTTGGAAAAATTTGAACATTTATTGCCCTTAGATCCTAGATCTAGCAATTACACCATGATGGGTATCTTAACAAGTGCAATGCTGCATATACAAGAATTGGAAAATCATGACCAGAAATTACAGCATGAAATAAGGCAGCTGCAACAAAAACAATTTTGGTTAAAAATCCAATTAGAAGAATAAAGAGCAAAAGGTTCCACACATGGCACATCCACAGCAAAACCCCAGATCAGGTGTCACAAGTTTGAGAGGATGGGACTCATGAGAAGGACCTTGATGAGTCTATGAGGGATACCTCTGTCATAATTATTAACACCCCTTTTCCTTTTCCATGTTCTTCGATTTCTCCAGTGCATTCAACACCTTACAGCCACTATTATTACGTAAAAAGCTGGTTGAAATGGCGGTTGATGAGGGACTAGTGAATTGGATCATTGATTACCTGTCGGACAGGCCACAGTTCGTAAGGTTGGGGGCGGCCGTATCGGATAGTGTTCGGAGCAGTGTTGGAGCCCCTCATGGAACGGTACTGTCGCTATTCCTTTTTACGTTATACACAGCTGATTTTCAGTATAAATCAGACCTTTGTCACCTTCAGAAGTACTCTGATGACTCAGTGATAGTCGGAGGTATTGAGAGAGGCCGGGGGGAGGAGGAATACAGAAGGGTGGTTTTGGACTTTGTTGACTGGTGCCAGGCTAACCATTTAGAACTCAACGTAAAGAAAACCAGGGAGTTGGTGTTGAGTTATGGAAGGTGCATGAAGGATTGCTTACCTATCACTATTGATGGTCAGGATGTGGAGAATTTCAAATATTTGGGGGTTCACCTGGACAGCAAGCTTGATTGGAGGTGCCATATGGAGAAGGTTTGCAAGAAAGGGATGAGTAGACTTTACTTCCTAAGGAAGTTAAGGTCGTTTAATGTGTGTAGCAAAATGCTTGAAATGTTCTACCAATCTATTGTGGCGAGTGCAATCTTTGCTGCAATAATATGCTGGGGTAGTAGTGTGCGCACAGCTGACGCTAATAAGCTGAATAAACATATCAAGAAGGCTAGTGTGACGGTGGGTCTACAACTTAGGACTTTCGAGGAGGTATTAGAGGATAGAATTAATAAGAAATGCAAGGCTATAATGAGCAATACACACCCGCTCTCTGAACTGTTTGCAAAGTAAAAGAGCACATTCAGCAAGCGTCTAATCCAACTAATGTGTAAAAAGGAAAGATACAGAAAATCGTTTGTTCTGACAGCTGTGGGGATGTTTAACAAATGTATAAGTGTAAAGCATCCCAAGACTAAGTGAAATTCTAAGTGTATGGGGGGAATAGGTGAGGTACATGTACCAGTCTACCCGCATCTGCTGTCCATATAGACTTATTTTGTAAAGTGTGTAAGTGTGTGGTCTGGTGACGAAACGGCGTCGGGCAGCCGGGAGCTCTGCACATAGAGGTCTGTACCAACGAAATCTGGGTGGGTATACAACCCCCACATGTCATTTTGTATGGATTGCACTCATTGTGGGCGATGATAGGCAGTGAATTGGAGGAGATGAATAGTGTAGATGGTAGGGTGAATGGAGTTTTGTGCGAACACAATTCAGTGGCACAAACCATGACCTCCAGTGTTATGAGGGGGAGAGCATTATTATAGGAGAACTACCCTGTTTATCCTTATATTTAATACCAATTTGCCGTATTGTATTGCCTTACTGTGGATTGATTAATTTGACTTAATGACATTATGGTGGGGGCTGGATCTGTATCCCAGGTTTTCCCCTATAGTGTATCTCCAATTGCCATGAGGTACTGAAAAATGACAGTGTAACCTACTAAAATCTTCCAGAATTGATTGTAATACATGTTTTTTGTGAGTCCATACTGTATCTGTTCTTGACATTGTATGTAGAATTCTTTATTGTATTGCTTTTAAACAAAAGCTCTTTAATAAATTGGTAACATTTAAGCTATTCCATAGTCCCCTAGGGGTCTTTTTTGATATTAGTGATGTTTGGAATACACTTCCATTGTGAAGATTTCTGAGTTGGCTTATTTTGTAAAGTGTGTAATGTCCTTGATCTTTGTTCTGCTGCTGTAATACTGTAATTTCCTCCGGGATCAATAAAGTTTATCTTATCTTATCTTATCTTTTAATGCAAATCCTATAAATAATGACATGCCTACTTTGATTGGACAAATGGCCACAGCTTTACTTAACAAGTATATATATATCTTTTCGCAGCTTAACCTGCCGCCCTTTTAATTCAACCATAACCGATATATATGCATAACATAACCATAAAACCTAACACTGATAGGTCAATCCCAGAAGCAACCAATGATCTCTATCCCCTGGCCGTATCCTAAAACCGGCCCAGAGGACCACCTCGGCCGTGACCAAACCGACCGAGGTGTGAGATATCAAGGTTCCATTGTTAAAAACCCCTTCCCTAAACTTGCAGAACATATGCCCACAAGTTTCCAATTTCTTTTACGAAGCCACTACCCATGAGTGACTTCGTACCACCACCGAATATCGTACTCCCAGCCTCTGGAATCGAACCTATCCCCCGCTGGGACAAACATATATATATACTAGCTGTTGTACCCGGCTACGCCCGGGTTAATAAATAACTGATGTTAGCTATAACAAAATAAAATTTTAATATGTCATATTAATGACCTGTAAGAAAATAGAAGCTGAGCTGTGATTGGTTGCTATAGGCAGCCTAATAAATCTCCAGCCAACAGTAAACCCTCCCCCTGGTCGGGCAGTATATGTTACCTCACACATACACATAATAGACAGCTTATGTGACTGACATCTGCCTTAATTCCCTATATGGCACATGTGTTGCACATTGGCTGTTTTTAATCAGATGTTTATGTTTGGAAATTAAAGATAGCACACGTATGAGGCGAGTTGTGTGAGGTGATTTGTGCACATCTGTGTCTGTCTGTGTGGTGTGTGTGTCCCTGGGGTGTGTGTGTGTGTCCCTGTGGGGTGAGTGCATGTGTCCCTATAGGGTGTGTATGTCCCTGTGGGGGGGTCTGTGTGGTGTGTGTTTCTGTTGTGTGTATCTCTTTGTGGTGTGTGTGTGTCCCTGTGGGGTGAGTGCATGTGTCCCTATAGGGTGTGTATGTGTGTGTGTCCCTGTGGGGGGGGTGTCTGTGTGGGGTGTGTGTGTCTCTGTGATGTGTGTGTGTCTCTGTGTGGTGTGTGTGTTGTCCCTGTGGGGTGAGTGCATGTGTCCCTATAGGGTGTGTATGTGTATATGTCCCTGTGGGGGGGGTCTGTGTGGTGTGTGTGTGTCTCTTTGTGGTGTGTGTGTGTGTCCCTGTGGGGTGAGTACATGTGTCCCTATAGGGTGGCTATGTGTGTGTGTCCCTGTGGGGGGGTCTGTGTGGTGTGTGTGTCTGTGTTGTGTGTGTGTGTCCCTGTGGGGTGAGTGCATGTGTCGCTATAGGGTGTCTGTCCCCGTGGGGGTGTGTCTCTGTGTTGTGTGTGTCTCTTTGTGGTGTATAGGGTGTGTATGTATGCGTGTCCCTGTGGGGAAGGGGTGTCTGTGTGGGGGGGTGTGTCTCTGTGTTGTGTATGTCTCTTTGTGGTGTGTGTGTGTCCCTGTGGGGTGAGTGCATGTGTCCCTATAGCGTGGCTATGTATGTGTGTCCCTTAGGAAAGGGGTCTGTGTGGTGTGTGCGTCTGTGTTGTGTGTGTCTCTTTGTGGTGTGTGTGTCCCTGTGGGGTGACTGCATGTGTCGCTATAGGGTGTGTGTGTGTCCCCGTGGGGGTGTGTGTGTCTCTGTGTGTGTGTGTCTCTTTGTGGTGTGTGTGTGTTTGTTCGGGTGCGTAGTGAGTATCCAATGTTGGGGCTGCACCTTAGCGACTATACACTTGCTGTTACTCTTTGTGTGCGTGTGGTGTGTATACATGTCCCCATGCGTGGTGAATATCTCATGTTGGGGCCCCACCTTAGTGACTATATGCTGGTATGTGCTGTTAGTCTTTGGCGCTATCATTAAGGCCCTCTCATTCACAAATGTCAACTGGTAACTGTCACTTTTTCCCCATTATGTAGATAGGGCAAAATTTGTTTAGTGAATTGGAATGCGCGGGGTTAAAATTTCACCTCACAACATAGCCTATGATGCTCCCGGGGTCCAGACATGTGAGTGTGCAAAATGTTGTGGCTATGCTGGTATGTGCTGTTAGTCTTTGGCGCTATCATTAAGGCCCTCTCATTCACATCTGTCAACTGGTAACTGTCACTTTTTCTCCATTATGTAGATAGGGGCAAAATTGTTTGGTGAATTGGAATGCGCGGGGTTAAAATTTCGCCTCACAACATAGCCTATGACACTCCCGGGGTCCAGACGTGTGATTGTGCAAAATTTTGTGGCTATAGCTGACAGCTGTCGATTTTCCTCCAACACTTTTCCATTCACTTTTTCCCCCATTATCTAGATAATAGATGCAAAATTTTGTGGCTGTAGTTGCGACAGTGTAGATGCCAATCCCGGACATGCATACACACATACATAAAACACACACATTCAGCTTTATATATTAGATATATATCATATTTCGTATTTTGCCTCCTTCTTTCATTTCTTTTTTTTTTTTTTCTTTAACACCGAAATACAGGGTGGGCCACAAGAATCTGGCACCGTCCAGCGAAGAGGAGGTACCCAAAACCCTGCCCCCTCTATATACCCTCTGATCAGCCAGCCCCCCGATCCTTCCCCAATCACCACTGTCCCCCTTTTCCAAATGCTCTCCTATATTCAAAACCTTTAACCCTTTCAGACCCCAGTCCTCTCCAGATCGTCATGAACTTATTCGCCCTTACAGGGCTCTCTGGCCCTTCTGAAGATTGCTCTGCAATGTCATCATCATAATCCAAAGCCTGAAGCCAACTCATTACCCTCGGCTCAGTAATAAATTAACAAGGAAAATTCTATCTAAGGAATTCACTGCTGCCCTCTAGATGTTGTTATAAAATATAATGCTGCAATTATGTTTTTAGCTTTTTTTTTAGTTTATTGTTCAAGCAAGCAAGTGCTCTACAATTGATATCACCAGATAAAACAGTCATGCCGTCCAAAAAATGCAAAACGTAGTGTGCAAAATATATGTGACTTATATCTCTGTCTGAATGTATTTTGTTAGGCAGTTATTTGTAAATTAGAGGAATTTCTGGATTGGACATGCACTGGCTATCAAATTAGAGAACAAGACATAATTTCCACAATTTCCTTAAGTGTTGTCGATTGTGAAAATATCCTAACATGAGTAAATTAGCAGTATTTAATTTGCTTCATAATGTAGTATATTCTAAGCACAGTATAAAATGTAAATGAGATAAATGAAAAATAACACTAATCAAGATTAGAGAACACTTTTAGATTCTGCAAATTATTGATGTTAATCTGATAACTGGTGCTAATTTCCTTAATTATATGACAAACCCTATTTAAGTGGTAGCCTAACTTTTAGTTTGCACTCACTTGCAAAAATTGTGTGCCCTTCCAGAATGACTGTTATAACCTTCACAAAACTTAGTTTTAATCTTTCTCTGTGCTACAGTCATTGCTTTTCTCTATGTAAGGCTGGCTTTACACTACGTTTTTTACTATCCTGTTCTGTTCGTTTTTTTAAACAAACAGAACAGGATGGTTTTGGGCCCCCATGTATCCCTATGGCACCGGATTGGCCCTATTTGGCCATCCGGTTTTGTGAATCTGGTGCAGGACTCTTTCTGTCCTGTTTTTCACCGGTCCCAATAACGATGCCTGCATCGTATTTGGGCTCCGGTGACAAAACAGGACAGAAACGAATCCTGTCCTTTCCAGCACACTTAACATAGGGGCCTATGGCACCGGATCTGGGAAACAACAGAATCGTTTCACAGATCCAGTGCCAGAGTACAGAGCGTGCGCAGAACAGGAGCGCTGCTCTGTACCCATAGTAAATCTGTCTAATATCACTTTAGCAGTGTATCTATATACATATTAAATAAAGGGATGGTTAAAAATAAAAAATAATAAATACTCACCTTCCGGCGACCACGAGTGTCCCACACTGAATCTCTCGGCCATTCAAGGACCTTGCATGATGTCACTGGGAGGGTGGGACAACCCGATCACATGACCACATCAGCGCGGGTTTTAATTGGTGCTGATGCGGTTATGTGATCGGGTTGCCCTGTCCCTCCCAGTGACATCATGCAAGATCCTCAAATGCCGGGAGATTCAGGGTGGGACACTCGGAAGTCGTTGGAAGGTGAGAATTTATGATTTTTTATTTTTAATCATACCTTTATTTAATATCATTTTAGCAGTGTATATAGATATACACTGCTAAAATGATATTAGACAGCGCTGACAGCACTTGTCACACAGCGCTGGCTCGGCTCCCCTCTGCTCTTTCTGTGTCCTTATACTGGACCGGACACAGGAATAGCATCTGAAGGTGCCAGTCCGGTGCTGTCCGTTCCTGTTCATTTGTATCCTGCAAAAAACAGGATCCAAAAGAACAGAACAAAAACGTAGTGTGCAGCCAGCCTAACAACTTTGTATTTTTTTTGTTCCTGGGTACAAAGTGTGTTTTTCTAACTCATTATGCCTTAAACAAATAGAAAATAGTTGTTCCACAAAAACTGTGCTTCTGTGATAAGAACAATGAAATTTTGAAATTTGTTTGTTTTCTGGAAAATTCTCAATTCATATTCAATGCTGAGTAGCCCTCTAGAATATTCTTGAACTGCTACAATTGTGCAGAAGTTTCTATAATTTTCAAGAATTATGTGGAAGTTTCTAGAAACTTTAAGAACTTTGTAGAACATTCCCTGGACTGTTCATAAGACACTTACAGTTTGCAGGTTAAGGTCAGCACCACCGCTCCCTCCGTGTGTCTCTGTCAGTTCCAGCAGCTCTCCAGGATCCCCTGGGACCTCTCATGTGGGTCCCACACACTGTGAGCCTCTATTTCTGGTGCACACTTCCTCCACACAGCGATATGTCACTTCCAGTTTAGAAAAAGAGCAGGACTGCACACAGGATAAAAGTGCTCATTCCATTTAATGCATCACAGGTGTGTTACAGGTGGGGGTGCAAAGTAAGGAGGACCGGGTAGCCCCGATGGTACAATCGGGGCTACCTGGTCCTCCTTACTTTGCACCCCACCTGTAACACCCCTTTGATGCATTAAATGGAATGAGCACTTTTATCCTGTGTGCAGCCCTGCTCTTTTTCTAAACTGGAAGTGATTCCCGGACTGTTCAATAAACAATGTTCCAAATTATTATGCAAATCGGTTTTAAGTGTCATAGGGTTTTTTTTTGTTTTGTTTTTTTTTCAATGAAACCCATTGATGGTATTGTGTCTCAGGGTTCTTTGGATCACTGAAATCAATCTCATATACTTGTGATAATTAGTTTGGCTGGTGAGCCCAATAAAAGGAAAACTAGATGTTCCACAATATTGAGGAGGCCACAGTTTTCAAGTAACAAGAACAAGGATCTCTCCGTTGCCGAAAAGCAACAAATAGTGCAAAGCCTTGGACAAAGGATGAAACATTAGATATTGCACAAAAACTTAAGTGTGATCATCGTGCTGTGAAGAGATTTGTGGCTGATTCTGAGCAAAGATGTGTTTGTGCAGATAAAGGCAGAATGAGGAAGGTTTCTGCCGGGCAAGTTCATCGGATTAAGAGAGCAGCAGCTAAAAAGGCCTTACAAACCCGCAAACAGATATTTGAAGCTGCTGGTGCCTCTGGAGTCCCTCGAACCTCAAGGTGTAGGATCCTTTGAAGGTTTGCTGTGGTGCATAAACCTACTATTCGACCAACCATAAACAGTGCTCACAAGCCGAAATGTGCAATGGACCCAGACATACATGAAGACTAATTTTCAAACAGTCTTGTTTACTGATGAGTGCCGAGCAACCCTGGATGGTCCAGATGGATGAAGTAGTGGATGGTTGGTGGATGGCCACCATGTCCCAACAAGGCTGCGACATCAGCAAGGAGGTGGAGGAGTCTTGTTTTGGGCCAGAATCATTGGGAAACAGCTCGTAGGCCCCTTTGAGGTTCCTGAAGGTGTGAAAATGACCTCTGCAAAGGTTGCTGACTGAGAACGTTCTTCCATGGTACAAAAAGCAAAAATGTGCCTTCAGAAGCAAAATCATCTTCATGCATGACAATGTACCATCTCATGCTGCAGCGAATACCTCTGTGTCACTGGCTGCTATGGGCATAAAAGGTGATAAGCTCATGGTGTGGCTACCATCTTCCCCTAACCTCAACCCTATAGAGGACCTTTGGAGTATAATCAAGCAAAATATCTATGAGGGTGGGAGGTAGTTCACATCAAAACAGCAGCTCTGGGAGGCTATTCTGTCATCATGCAAAGAAATACAAGCAGAAACTCTCCAGAAACTCACAAGTTCAATGGATGCAAGAATTGTGAAGATGATATCAAAGAAGGGTTCCTATGTTAACATGTAACTTGGCCTGTTAGGATGTTTTGAAGTTAAATAGCTTCTTATTTCAGTGAATGTGACCTCCTAATGCTGCAAATTCAAACAATGAGCAATTTCAGTTCTTTCAAACATATCAAATGTTTAGAAATGCTACTGCGCCTAATAATTAGGAACATTGCATTTAGAGTTTTTTTTAATTTTGCAGATTATACTGTCATCATTGGGAGGTTTCTTCAATAAAATTCAATGTACACTCTAACAGGTGATGACTTTTATTACACTGACTGTCATTTGCACCGACCATTTAGGAAAATCAGAGAAAAAGAACATCTGCATAATAATTTGGAACATGTGTGTATATATAGGACCCATTGAAGCGGTAATTAACCGTGCAACGGCAGGCCGTTGTCCGCCGTCCCTGCACCCCCCTCCCCTGCTTTGTTGTCCAGAACTGGACTTATGAATTTGGATTAAAAGTTTGAAGATCGTTACAGCGATGAGTGCGGTCTATTTTTTCCTTACTATGGTTGAACATTCATGCTCTTATTGCCTGCACCGCATACTTGCTACTGAAATCACAAGCGTGACAGGGTGAACCTGTTAGACAAGTGCCAGTGCCAAGTGATCCTCTCATTTATATATATATAAGTATTGTATATATACAGTTGTGGCCACAAGTATTGACACCCCTGCAATTCTGTCAGATAATACTCAGTTTCTCCCTGAAGATGGTTGCAATCACAAATTCTTTGGTATTATTATCTTCATTTAATTTGGCTTCAATGTAAAAGCACACAAAGAATTGTCCTAAAGCAAATTGGATATAATTCCACACCAAACATAAAAAAGGGGGTGGACAAAAGTATTGGCACTGTTATGAAAAATCATGTGTGCTTCTCTAATTTGTGTAATTAACAGCACCAGGTGTTGGCAATAACTAAATCACACTTGCAGCCAGTTGACATGGATTAAAGTTGACTCAACCTCTGTCCTGTGTCCTTGTGTGTACCACATTGAGCATGGAGAAAAGAAAGAAGACCAAAGAACTGTCTGAGAACTTGAGAAACCAAATTGTGAGGAAGCATGAGCAATCTCAAGGCTACAAGTCCATCTCCAAAGACCTGAATGTTCCTGTGTCTACCGTGCGCAGTGTCATCAAGAAGTTTAAAGCCCATGGCACTGTGGCTAACCTCCCTAGATGTGGACAGAAAAGAAAAATTGATGAGAGATTTCAAGCAAGATTGTGCGGATGGTGGATAAAGAACCTCGACTAACATCCAAACAAGTTCAAGCTGCTCTGCAGTCCAGGGTACAACAGTGTCAACCTTACTATCCGTCGGCTCTGAAAGAAAAGGGACTTATGGTAGGATACCCAGAAAGAACCCACTTCTTACCCGAGACATAAAAAAGCCAGGCTGGAGTTTGCCAAAACTTACCTGGAAAGCCTAAAACGTTTTGGAAGAATGTTCTTGGTCAGATGAGACAAAAGTAGAGCTTTTGGGCAAAGGCATCAACATAGAGTTTACAGAGAAAAAAAAAGGCATTCAAAGAAAAGAACACGGTCCCTACAGTCAAACATGGCGGAGGTTCCTGATGTTTTGGGGTTGCTTTGCTGCCTCTGGCACTGGACTGCTTGACTGTGTGCATGGCATTATGAAGTCTGAAGACTGACCAACAAATTTTGCAGCATAATGTAGGGCCCAGTTGAGAAAGCTAGGTCTCCGTCAGATGGTCATGGGTCTTCCAGCAGGACAATGACCCAAAACACACTTCAAAAAGCACTAGAAAATGGTTTGAGAGAAAGCACTGGAGACTTCTAAGGTGGCCAGCAATGAGTCCAGACCTGAATCCCATAGAACACCTATGGAGAGATCTAAAAATGACAGTTTGGAGAACGGCACCCTTCAAATATCAGGGACTGGAGCAGTTTGCCAAAGAAGAATGGTCTAAAATTCCAGCAGAGCATTGTAAGAAACTCATTGATGGTTACCGGAAGCGATTGACGCAGTTATTTTGGCTAAAGGTTGTGCAACCAAGTATTAGGCTGAGGGTGCCAATACTTTTGTCTGGGCCATTTTTGGAGTTTTGTGTGAAATGATCAATTTTTGCTTTTCTTCATCTCTTTGTGTTTTTTTCATTTAAGACAAATGAAATGAAGATAATAATACCAAAGAATTTGTGATTGCAATCATTTTCAGGAAGAAACTGAGAATTATCTGACAGAATTGTAGGGGTGTCAATACTTTTGACCACAACTATATATATTTATTATATATTGTGTATATGTATGTGTGTACGTGCATGTCTATGACGTGACCTGCCGTGTCACGTGACTGACACATCATACACATATACACACGTACTGTATATACACATGCGGATATCACACACATATAAACCCATATATACAACTCCCTGACAGACGTTATGTTGCTTATCCATGTTATGTAAATAAAAGCTTATAACCTGACGTTAAATTCATCCATTGGTTTTATAAATTACTCTTTTGAAAGCTGAAACCCTCCCAGATGTGATTAGAAAATAAATTGGCATCAATGCTGAAATATTGATCACTAGATGGTGGCCCGATTCTAACGTATCGGGTATTCTAGAATACCTTGTAAACAGGAGTGAACTGTGTCACACTATGACTGACAGCCTTGTAAACAGCAGAGAAGTGCATCACACTATGAGCGGCAGTTCAAATTGCATGCAAATTTACCAAGCCGTGCTCCGCTTCACTGATTGGTCGCTGCCAGCCGCTACGACCAATGAGCGCACTTGGCGTGTGTTTTAAAACACGCTTCGCTGATTGGTCGCCGCGGCCAGCGTGACCAATCAGCGAAGCGGCGCAGCTTGGCGGGAAATATTAATCCCAGGCGTGAGATTCAAAACCCCTGCCGAAGCCATGCTCCTCGCTTTCGCTAGATTGTAAAACCAATCAGACCAATCAGTGAAGCGGAGCACGGCTTGGCAGGGGTTTTGAATCCCGAGCCGCTGATTGGTCGCCACTGAGAGCAGCAACCAATCAGCGGTGCGGGATTCATATTTCCCACCAAGCCGCGCAGCTTCACTGATTGGTTGCCGCGGCCGGTGGCGACTGATCAGAGAAGTAACCTGCTTGGCGGGGGACTTTCAATTCCGGCCACCATATAGGAATACCCATAATGTGGGTGTTCCAATATGGGGTCGGGGTACAACCACTGCAAGCTGTCGCCGATCATCTCCTGGCTGGCTCGCCGCAGACCTCTGTGCGGCAGTAGATGAGCCGCAGCTAAATCGGATCTCCCGACGATAGCCGCGCTGGATGCATGTATCCTGGCGATAGCGACGCGATGCATCTCCGTCGCCAGGTTTCAGCCAGCGCGAGTTTTGAATGCGAGCGGCTGTTTTGCATACGCTTCGCTCATTGGTTGCCGTGGCTGGCGGCGACCAATGAGCGCTGGCATGCGATTTTCTGGACAGACACGATTAGGTAATTATATATAGTAGATAACTAGACAGCGCAGTGTCGCTGTTCAGCGGTGTCGGTGTGCAGCGTGTCGTGTGCAGCAGTGTCGTTGTGCAGCAGTATCAGTGTTGTGTGGCAGTGTCTGTGTGCGGCGGTGTTGCTATGCGGCGCTAGTAAGATGGCTGCTCTGCAGATGTGGTTCACTCCAGAGTTTTCTTCTCCCTTTCTGAGCTGCTGTGCTCTCAGCACTCATTCTGTGCCTCTGTTCTCTTTTCTGCACAGTCTGCAATGGAGGTTCTTGTGCCCAGTTAGCTCCTCCCTTCTTCTCCAAATTGCTCACCCCATCTATCAGTCCCTTCTTCTGCATGTAATATGAGTAGATAAAATTAGCACAGATACTGAAGTGGTTATATAGTTGTAGATTATATACCATAGAGGAATTTATTACACCCAATTCATCCCTAGTAGTTCATATGCCAGAAAATGTAACTTTTGGTGTAAACTTGTTTAGAAAGGACATGCTTCTTCCCTAATGGCCACCATTTCCATTGCAAGGAAAAAAAAGCCTGAAACGATTCTGCAATATGGTATGAGTCATAATTTATGTGTGAAGAGAGTGATATATCCCATGTGTTATGAATTCTTACACTTGTATTCTTATTTTTACAGGATTAATGAAGGCTCAGATCTGGTGTAAGTATTCATTTATAATGTATTATATGACAAGTCAGGACACTGTGTTGCCCCAGGGCCTGGTACAAAGGCCAGGAGCGAAAATAGAGAAATATCAACAGTATCCAGACTTATCACTTACATGAACTTTGAATTGTGAAGCGCTGCGGAATATGTTGATGCTATATAAAGAAAGATTATTATTATTATTATATTATTATTTATTATCACTACTGCACAACTTCTCCATCCGATCTTCTGGAGAAATTGTGCGGAAGTGATATGTGATCATTATCATTGGTTTCTATATCTTACAACAGATGGCTAAAGAAAATAAGATCTGCCTCTCAGTATTCATGTATTATCTTTATTTCTCCACATTATGAGAGTATAAGAAACTTCCATTACTTAGAGATACAGAAGTTTGAAGGACAGGGTCAACACTGGTGACATATTTTCTTTTAGGTTCGTATATTTACTAAAGAAAATATTTTATTTTTGTTTTATATTCTCCATCATATCTATTATTTTCACAGAAGCTCTTTTCTTTTGTAATAGTTCCAGAAGTTATTGTTCAGAGTATTCATAGAACAGGACACTATTATGTAAGAGTGTATAGAATGATAAAGTATGTCACATTAGACATCCCCACCAATGACCATAACAAAGATCTGTTCAAAGATGAATTCAGAAGAAATATCTGTAGATTTCAATATATATGATTCATGTTGTATCTGCAATAGTGAGGAAGGAAAAGAGAAGTGAAGAGAGAGAGAGAGAGAGAGAGAGGAAAATCAGGAAATAGGCAGTAAGTATAGAGATAAGATGAGATTATTTTACTCAAACTTTACAAATTGCAATGAGTATTTCAAGTCTGAATGTACATATACCCATTTGTGGAAGTTGATACTTCTGATGCTGCCAGTCCTACTATAACTATGATAGCAAAAATGTTATTCTGTGTAGTAACTAATTGACAGCCAGGCCTAAACATATCAATCTTTTATTAGGCTGCATTCACACCTGCGTATTTTCTGCTTTTTACGAGCACTTTTTCGCCAGAAGCGCTCTGGTCTGCTTTCCCAGCAAAGTGAATGGAAATTCACTTTTGCCGGTCAGACACTGCGCATTTTTCGGCCGAAAGCGCGCATGAAAAAGAATCAGCATGTTTATTCTTTGTGCCTCTTGGCGCGCTTTCCTCCATAGGCCCCATTATTAGTGCTGAAATACGCATTGTCATTATCAATGCTGTATTCAAGAGCCTATAAATACGGGTGCAGGAGGAGCAGCAGGATGTGATGTCACACGGGGGAGGAAGAATCATGTGTTCCTCCTCACGTTTGACATGTATTTTGCTTAGCAACATATGTGCAACAGCTTCTGGCTGCCTGTACATTTGCTGCTAAGCCAAATGAAAAGTAAACAGCAAAAGTAAAAAAAATAGCATACTCACCTCTCCGCAGACTCCAGAAACACATCCGATCGCTGCAAGGACCTGCCGGTAAAACGATCAGCTGATGCAGTCAGCTGACAGCATCAGCTGATCATTTAAACCAGCTGGTAAAACAATCAGTTGATACACAGCTGATTGTTTAAAAACCAGGCTGTATAAAGCCGGCCGGCTTTTTTAAACGATCAGCTGATGCATCAACTGGGCAGTAAAAAGCTGGCCGGCTTTTTAGTGCCCGATTTTTAAACAATCAGCTGATTGCCAGTAAAACAATCAGCTGATGTGTCAGCCGATTCAGGTCTTTCAGGTTCAAGGACCTGAATCAGCTGACACATCAGCTGATTGTTTAAAAACTGGCCTGTAAAACAATCAGCTGATGTGTCAGCTGATTCAGGTCCTTGAACCTGACACATCATTTGATCAGTTTGCTGGCAGGCAAACCGATCAGATAATATTGGATCCGGATTGGATGTTGCGAGACCCTCAACCCTGGACTAAGTCGGATGGGGGGTTCTTTTCTTTAAAAAAGATGGAGTCGCTAATTGTGTTTTGCTTTATTTCTAATAAAAAATATTTCTCTCTATGTTGTGTTTTTTTTAATATAAGTACTAGAAATTCAATGTGGCCATGCCTAATATTGGCATAATACCATGAATTTTAGGCTTAAGACCAGCTGATAATACACAGCTGGCCCTAACCCCATTATTACCCAGTGAGCCACCCCGCTCCAGGGCCCTGGAAGAGTCGGATTCAGCACCAGAAGATGGCGCTTCTATGAATGCGCCAATTTGTTGGGCGGCTGCAGACTGCAACTCGCAAAGGGAGGAACCAGAAAGCTTGGACCCCCCTTCACTGTGGATTCCAGCCCCCAGTTACCTAGTTGTACCTGTCTTGACACAAAAATAGGGCAAAGCCTATGTAGTTTTAATGTAATAATTTCATGAAATTCATGAAATAATTAACAAAAAGGGCTTCCCTATATTATTGACTCCCAGTCAGGTACAAATAGGCAGCTGGGGGTTGGGAGCAGTCTATAACTGCCGGCTTTACCTGGCTGGCATACAAAAATATGGCGAAGCCCACGTTGATTTGTTTGGGAAACACTCATTAAAAAATAAATAAAGAAATAAAAACACAAACACATTTAGGGACTACATCTTTATTAACCCCTCGACCCTCCTCTCTGTGCTTAACACTCTCAGCTCTGCTTCATTCGAGACCAAGGGGATGATCAAAGCTTCTGTTCCCTTGGCCCCTGAAGGAGAGCCGGGAGCGCTGCAGCATTGTAAGTAGGGGTCACCCAGGTCACCCGAGGACAGCTCAGGTCGTGCCACTTGAGCTGTCTTAAGGCCCAGTTACACACACAGATAATTGTGCAGAGATTGTTCGCAGATCTCTGGTTGCAGTGAAATCATGGACACATTGTTCCATTTTGTGGCCATGTACAAATGTGACAGCCTTTAAGATAGTTGTAAATAGAAAAACAAGCGGTGTCAGAGGATTGGAGCGCTAAAGAAACCACGGGTTGGTGATTAGATTACCGATAATTTATTGCACGAACAGCAGGGGTCCAGTATGCCACAACGCGTTTCGACGCACAGATGCGTCTTTCTCAAGTTATTGGCCCTTGTCACTACAGTGATCCACATTAAGCCATCAGTCTGGTTGTGCGGGGTGTTGCACAACCAGTAAAGGTTAGTACAAACATAGTAAAACCGTGTATTAAGTTCCTCCAGTTGCAGTGTGGCGCAATATCTGTTTTTTCTTTTAAGATAGTTGTAGACAGCTTTTTTGCAAGCTAAACATTCAGAAATCCTATTACTATTCCTCATAGGACATGGTTTGCAAACTGCACACCATTCTGGTTGCTCATCTCTTAGATGGAATAAAGGTACTACCGTATTGTTATCAACCACTGTGACTCATTGGAAGTTTTATCTGGGTTGGCAGTGAATGTGGAACCATCCTTTCTATCTTGGTCAATATCGGTTCACCTTGGCGAAGTGCTGCAAGCCGGTTTGTGCTCGACAGTTGTTGTGACTCTCACAACAACACAAGGTTAGTTTATTAACCTAACTATAATCACATACATACTCAGATAAAATCCTATGTGCGCTTTTTCTCCTGTTTTTTAGTCCATCAGTGATTCTGTCATAGAAGAAAATTAAGTTAGTGTGACATGACTTATTAGTTAGAAACCCATGATGGTTCTGGTTAATCACTTAAAGGGATCCTGTCACCTCCAAAACACCACCTAAGCTACAAAAACATGTCCCTGCAGCATCTTATCACTATTCTCACACTCCTTTTGTGTCCTAAAAGCATCCTGTCAAAGTAGATAAAAACGATTTAATACTCCCTCATTAGCCATGTTAATTAGCAGGGGCTAAAATCTTTAGCCCTTAGGGCGTGTTTGTTTTTTGCCTGTTGTCATAAGATCACGCCCTAATGGGCGTGATCTTTTATTCATGTTCTATTCAGGCGCCCTCCCTGCTCTCCACGGCACTGGCTAGGCATGAATGAGGCGAATCACATCATTTCCGGGTGGGTGACGTCAGTACACCCATGCCGCTATGTTCTGCTTCAAGCACCGTATGCGCAATGTGGTTCTTAAAGCCGAAAGCGGCGTGGGTGAACTGACGTCACCCAACCGGAAATTATGTGATTCGCCTCATTCATGCCTAGCCAGCACCGTGGAGAGCAGGGAGGGAGCCTGAATAGAACATTAATAAAAGATCACGCCCACTAGGGCGTGATCTTATGACAACAGGCAAAAAACAAACACACCCTAAGGGCTAAAGAATATAGCCCCTGCTAATTAACATGGCTAATGAGAGGAGTATTAAATCGTTTTTATCTACTTTGACAGGATGCTTTTAGGACACAAAAGGAGTGTGAGAATAGTGATAGGATGCTGCAGGGACATGCTTTTGTAGCTTAGGTGGCGTTTTGGAGGTGATAGGATTCCTTTAATTATCATCCAGGTACTTGTAAATATGTTTAATAATTTGTTTAAAGATCTTTCCTGGTATACATGTCAGGCTCAGAGGCTTATAGTTCTCTGGATTCACCTTCTTCTCCTTTTTTGATATAGGAACAACATTTGCTTTTCTCCAGCCTTCTGGGACTTCTCCTGTTCTCCAAAAATTTTCAAAGATTATGGAGAGTGATTCAAACATTTCCTCTGACACCTTCTTCAGTACCCTGGAGTGTAATTCATCTGGTCCTGGAGACTTGAATTCATTTATGTTAGCTATGGTAAGTATTCTCTCACTATTTCTCTGTTCATAGATAGCCTGGATTTTTCCATTCCTTCAATAGTACGGTGAAGATCAGTTGATGTTACATTTACTTTCAGAGAGAAAACAGATGCAAAATAGGAATTTAAAAATTTGGCCTTCTCAACATTATTTTTTACCTCTTCATATTTTTCACCTTGTAAAAATCCTATAGCTTCTCTTACCTTTTCTTTTACTTTTGACATTCTCCCCAAATCCTTTTTTTTTTGCTTTTGACACCTCTTGCAAGCCTTAATTCATTATCAGTTGTAATGTGCGATCAATGTTTGTCACATACCACGTTTTCTATCCCAGGAAACAGGCAATTATTGCGTGATGCCCATCATAGATGCAGAGTGGTGATTATAATGAAGATATCCGGCACTCAAGTCAAATATGATGAATAATTTTAATTATGTGGTCCGCTACACAATGTGTTAATATGCATGAAGTTTGAGTCGATGTAGAACTTTATTAAACAAACAGAAATTAGTGTGGCCAGAGGGGTAAAATGAGAAGGAGGGGACCTGTGCCTGGAGAAACATCGCTTGAGGGGAAATCGCTTGAGAGAAAGTACTTTACTCTCCTCGACTTGCTCAGCAATTATCAGCAATTAGAACTGTGTGACTTGGTTAGATATACAGGTGCATCTCAATGAACTAGAATATCTTCAAAAAGTTAATTATTTCAGTAATTCAAAACATAAAGTGAAATGCATATATTATATAGCAGGGGTGGGGAACCTTTTTCTGCCAAAGGCCATTTGGAAATTTCTATCATCCTTTGGGGGCTGCACAAAATTATCAACTTGAAAAACAACCTGCTACATTTGGTTAAATTATCATGAGCTGCAGAAAGTGAGGGTTCTCTCACTTCCCGTCCTCCCTCCTCTCATCTTCCTTGGGCCAACGCTATCGTACCGCTGCGACCACGGTAGTTACGCCACTGCCTGTTATATAGAGTCATTACAAACAGAGTGACTTATTTCAAGTGTTTATTTCTGTTAAAGTTGATGATTATGGCTTACAGCCAAAGAAAAACCCAAAGGTCATTATCTCAGAAAATTAAAGTAGGGAGGATGAAGGGTCTGAGAGATAACAAATGACCTAAATAGGTATCAGAGGCTTCACCATGTGTGGTTGTGAGAGCCACAACCACTATAAAAGCATATCATGGCTGCTGCAGCCCCCAGTGTGGTGCATATAGAGTAGGGAGGATGAAGGGTTAAAAACCAGGCTGCTATATTCTATGAGACTTTAAAGTGTGAACATAATATTGATTTATTAGTCAATGCATTTTCAGGACTCCCTGGTTTTTTCCTCAGGACAATTTCATATCGTATTGCGATGGTTTAAGGCATTTTAGGCTGGGGTCACACACACAGATATTTGTGCAGATATTGTTCGCAGATCTCTGGTTGCAGTGAAATCATGGACACATGGTTCCATTTTGTGGCTGTGTACAAATGGAGCAATCTGTCCATGATTTCACTGCAACCAGGGATCTGTGAACAATATCTGCCCAGATATCTGTGTGTGTGACCCCAGCCTTAGGGAGCCCTGAAAAGCATTGACCAATAAACATTCTTATATTTACCCTTTGATATTTTGTGGAATACCGCAGTGTGGTTTTTAACCCTTTATCCTCCCTACTTTAATTTTACGAGATAATGACCTTTGGGTTTTCATTGCCTGAAGTCATAATCATCAGCATTTACAGAAATAAACACTTAAAATAGATCACTCTGTTTGTAATGACTCTATATAATGTATGTGTTTCACTTTTTGTATTGAATTACTGAGAAAAATAACTTTTTAATGATATTCTAATTCATTGAGATGCACCTGTAATTCTTATGATATTACAGAAAGACAATTCTTACCTTCTCTGGGGGTGTTATCAACCATACCCTGCTTCTTATGATTGGGGAAATATTATACAGGGAAAAAGTAAACACCTACAAACATGAATTTCTGCTATCCCCCTCTTGGTTAGAGTGGAAATTAGCACATAAAATTTACAAGCTAAAACCTGTGCTACAGAGATCAGAAATGAAAAAATAATCTGGTTTGGATACTTTGCATGCTTTTGGTTTTTTATAAAATGGTATTGTCGGGCCCCAGGGCGTAGGGTACTCGGGTGTCAGGAGTAGAGGGGGTTAACTTTGTCACTGGGAATGGCGGCCGCACCTGATCCTGTGTCCTGGGGGACTGTTCTTCAAAAAGGGATTTATGTACAAGGATTATTTAAAGTTTGTAGTTGTCGTGACGTCACCTGTAGTACCTGGTGATATTCACCCGCGCCGTCACAGTCCTCCGGAGGTTGGTGGTATTGCGGCTGTGTTGGTGTAGTCCTCCGCAGGCAGGACTGGGACATCCGGGGCAGCAATTCTGTGAAAGGAATGAGTTGATGCAGAGAAAGATGCAGCAATGTCGAGAGTCACTTCACCGGGTACTTTACTGGAACTAAGCAGTCATTACAGTTTCAGTGCAGTAGGTGTAAAAATGACAAGTGGCTACGGGTGGCTGCAAGCAGATCTTTGGTAGGTAGACGGAACCCTCAATGCATGCCTTTCTTATTCCTCTTCTTCCCTCGCCTCCCAGTAGCGGTGTGAAGCCTGACCTTGTATAGAGTAGTCTGACCTCCTGCTGTCTCTCTTTTTCTTCCCTTGCTCCCGTCGGGAAAACCTTCTGTTGATCACTGCTGATGCCCAGCTGCATCTGGTTCCCCTCTCGTGGGTGCTTAGGAATCAGGGCCGTATCTGGATATACCCCCATTCAACGGATTTTCTGCAGGCCGTGAAGGTTCCTACAGGTTATGGCTCCGGTACACAGTTTCTTACTTTGAGCGAACTCCCGCCCGAGCTTCTTGTTTCCTTCTCCTCTGATTGGGATCTGCTCTCGTTTTCCTTGGTCCCTCAGATGAGGTAACCCTCCTTCGTGCCTCCGGCTCCCTGCCTGAACTCTCCTAGCTCTCCAACCTCAGACCTCTCTAGTTCCCCCTGGAGGTGACTATATCCCCTCCCGGGCTCCCTCCTACCATGTGACCTAGTGTGGGGTGTGCGTTTAGGGTTCCTCCTACCATCCATAAATCCACTTGCAGTGGGATAACTACACCTCTTTTACGGGTGCAGTACCCCTTTTGTGGCACCTTCATGGTGGAGCGCCACAGTATCATGTGGTCAACCTTATGCAAACTTTCGATTCTTTAATAGGGTTTTTGAAAGTAGCTATTCTCATTTTATAAAGATAAGTAAATATACTGAAATTGAAATTCGACAAATATGCAGAATTTTCCACAAAAATTTTATTTGTGGCAAATTGATTTGCAATGAATCTAAAGCTTTCAAATGCTCTGGAAAATGTGAATGACACTCTCTTTTCTATAGATGAGCAAATCTGTTGAGATTCCAATTAGATAGGGAAGTTCCTTTCACAACCAAGTTATTCGATGCAAATTAAATGTTCCTCTTTATATATGGGGGGAAAAGTCTCTCTAGAGATGATAAAGAGAAAGTTAGAACAAAGCTGATGTAAGTAACATTGTACTATGTGATGGTTTATTTACATATCTGAAATCTGACATTGTGTTCTCTAGAAAACATTGAACTTTTCAGCAAATGTTTTTAAATAATGTCTCGCATGAATTCTGTGAATATAAAGTCATTAAATAATGACTTGACATTTTCAAAAACAAATGCATTGTAGAAACTATTTGTTTAATGATCTCCCACCGTGACATTCAGAGTGGGATTTCTTTAGCCAGCATAAAACAGTGTAAATGACCTCTGCGAAAAATCAATGTGGCTCATTGTACTGTTTACTGTTTTCTAAATATGCAATATTGTATTGCTAGAATGGTTACATGCTGCGGAATGTGGATAATTCACAAGTGGTACATGAATTAGTAAATATGGGTAAAAGCAAAATCTAATTAGCCCTCATTTACATCTAAGCTTAGAAAACTTGAACTGGTTGATCTGATAGAAAAGGGATGATAATAGAAAGTTTACTACAGAATTACATA